>OX456986.1:64497768-64742768 GCA_949752695.1 Melanostoma scalare | reverse complement strand
CTTCATAGTCGTGTCCTGGATGTACAATAAAATCGCTTCCACAGAACTTTTTGATTGTAGACTTTACAATACTTATCGTCGTGATCGTTGTCAATCAGCTAGTGATAGAGGAGGTGGGATAATTGTTGCTGTTGGCTTGCATTTGTGCTGTACAAAAGTAACCTTGCCATCTGAAGACATTGAACAGGTTTGCATCTTTCTTAAAGTAAACATACCACATAAGTCGAATCTATTCTTTATTGAAAGTTATGTGCCTCCAAGTAGCTCTATAGAATTATATGAAAAACATATGTCCAATATTGATTTTATCAACAGTATCATCATTGACTCAGACAATATTTGTGTCTTAGGTGACTTTAACTTATCTGAATTAAAGTGGAACTATTCAGAATCTGAGAAAATGATACTGCCGTTAAACATGAAACAAAATTTTGAAATTATTTTTATAGATTATAGATTATATCTATATTCTTTAAATTTGATGCAATTTAATCATATCCCCAATTCTTTAGGAAAGATATTGGATTTAGTGTTCATATGTTGTGAAGATCTAAGAGTAAATTTATATAATGTTCTCTTTTCCCTGCTGAATTATTCTATTTATCACACGGAATTGTTCTTTGAAATAGAGTTTTATACATATGTTTCAAAAAATGTAAAACAGGATCTAAAATCGTATAATTTCTCTAAAGCTAATTTTACCGGTCTAAATGACTACAGTGATGGCCAAATTATTAGAGACAGTACTGAAATTTTAAAATTTTCTAGTCTACATAATTGGATTTTTTTTTTATAAATATCGGTTTTATCGGTTGGTAAGTCTATTTTTATTTTTTCTGTATTCTATTGGGTTCATAAAAACTACAAAAAATATTACAAAACTATTAACTAACTAAACTAACTAACTCAATACATGTTTTTGCATTTTTAAGGAGTGTGGAGTTGTGATTCCATTCTCTGATGAGAGTTCCAATCAACTGGCGCTTGGTGGTAATTTGTTCTTTTGCCAACGCCCGTTTGGTGAGTTCCCACATGTTTGTGTTGATGGGGTTCATAACTGGTGAATTCCCTGGCAAAGCAGTGACATTTTTTTCAGCCACAAAGCCAGTGTTACTGCATTCTTGAAAAAAATGTCACTGTCTTGCCTTGGACAGGGAATTCACCAGACATGAACCCCATCGAAAACATGTGGGAACTCATCAAACGGTTTTTGCAAAAAAGAAGTCCTTGAATTCACCTTGCATTAATAAACAACTGAACGATTTAAAAAAAAACAAAAACGAAAAGCATACGTAAAATATAGTAAATCTAAACGTCAACCAGCACCCCCTCTGAGTTGACCTTGTCGTGGTGGGGGTGCTTAAGGACATCTACTCCAGCAATCCAGCTGCAGAACCTAACCAACCAACATAACTCAAAACAAAACCTCAAAGTTAGAAAACTTGAAATAATGAAACAATGGAAAAAGTAAATAAAAGGAACAAAAAACGAACGGGGATATACGTTCAAAATCGGCAGGTGTCGCGACTGCCGGCGATGGCTTGGCCTGGAAAGAGGATAAGTCGCCAGTAACAAATTTATTTACGAAGACGGAAGATAAAGCGATTTGCGGAAGAGCTGGGGAGCCGACTGCAGTTCGAGGAAGGCCTAACAAGCCAACCAAGAAATGTGGAGAGCCCTCTGGTTCTAACGACCCTCCTAAGGAGGATGCCCAAACCAGTGAAAGGGTTGCAGTGACTCTCTGTAGCACTTCCACTCATACTGCCCGTATTGAAGGGACCCCAGAGAAGGCTATTGCAGCAAGTAGAGGGACCGAGACTTTTTACCCGGACGGTACGGGTGCCGAGACTATCGGATGCGTGGCTGAAAGGGGAGGAAACACTCCTTCCCTCCCCCAAGTTGTAGGTGAAACTGTGACTAACAGTGGGACAAACAACGAAAGGGTGTACAATCCCCCTAACCCCAAAGTTGGAGGTGAAACTGTGACTTACAGTGGAACTGAAAACGAAGGGGTTGCCAATCCCCTTATCCCCCAAGTTGGAGGTGCAATGGACTTACAGTGGAACTGAAAACGAAAGGGTTTCCAATCCCCCTATCCCCAAGTTGAAGGTGAAACTGTATCTAACAACGGACAACGAAGGGGATCCCAACCTCCCTACCTTCCCAAACCACAAAGTAAGGCGGAAAGCGGAGAAAATTGCGAAGGTGTTAGGTGCGGTACCCAAACCTAAGCTTGATTCAACGCAATCTGCCAAGCTTGAATGATTTTCATTGTCATAAATGAAAAAAAATGCGCAGACTCAACGTCAAAGCGCCAACGTTCGTTCGAGCAGTCAACCCCGAACGCCAAAAGGCCTAAGGTGCAAAAATCAAGCACCCTCAGCTCCAAAAAGGACATGTCGTACAGTGACGCACTGAAACAATCATGAAAATGATTCAATTTGGCAATCCAACCCTGCCAACTCATGACTGAAAAGTCGCGAAGCTGGAAGAGCCGGAGGGTCAATATAGATCGGCTATAAAAGACATCAATAAGGACTCCCTTGCTCCCCTGGCTGCGACAAAAGGCGTGATTCTGTTCGGCTGGTCAAACATTGCCTTAAAAATATACAAAAAAAAAAAAAAAGATGAAGAACAGAACATCGTTCCATTTCCCGAAACAAAAAGTGCGTCAGTGGAAGAACCCGCCGGGCAAGTCGACCCTCCATCCATGGAGATAGACGAGCTCGGCACATCTACTGCTGAAACGCATAAAAATAGACCCTCCACATCCCACTTGGATGCCCAAAACGACATGACTCCGCTAACGAGGTTTCGCTCAGCGAGGATGACCTTCTTAGGTCAAATTCTGAGAGCGAAACAGACGACTACCTCAACCAGACTGTGGTGGGGGTTAGTCTACTTAGTTGTCGCCAAGATGGTGCAGCTAAATAAGATTAACCTCCAACACCTCAAGCAGGCTTCGGCCTCCCTTCTTCTCCGCCATAACAAGAGAGGGGAAGATATTGTCCTTATCCAAGAGCCTTGGATCATCAAATCCATCGTTCAAGGACTAAGGACTCCTGGATATACTTTACTGTATATGAAGGACAAAGGTGAACCCAGATCCTGCATATTGGTAAGAAGTAGCACTAATGTATTTTTACTCACTCATTACAGCAATCGAGATGTAACCACAGTAAGATACCAGACCAGTGACAACACCTACTGGCTGGTATCTGCTTACCTCGGCCACGACCATCCTGGCCCTCCTCCAGGCGACTTTTTAAAAAGGATTGTCGCTGAAGCAGAACGGCAGAAGATCTGCCTCATCATTGGATGCGATGCCAATGCGCATCACACAGTATGGGGATGTACTGACATAAATGAAAGGGGTGAGTCACTTTTTGATTTTATTTTAAGTACTAACCTTATAGTAAGTAATACTGGCAATGAACGAACATTCATTGCCAGAAACAGACAAGAAGTTTTAGATATCACTCTTGTCTCCGATTCGGTTCATCATAGGATTACTAATTGGAAAGTATCTACTGACCACTCCTTTTCTGATCATAGATACATTCAATTTAATCTTAAAGAGGAACCTCTTAAGCAACCAATCTTCCGAAACTATCGGAAAACTGACTGGGAAAAATATCGGGTAACTTTGAAAAAGTTTATTAAACCTGAACTTTTACAAAACCCTACAAACAACCATGATCTAGACAAAAAAGTCAATGATCTTACCACTGCCCTTAACCATTCACTGCAGAAATCCTGTTCTCTTATAAAAATAAGAGGAAAACAGAAACCACTGTGGTGGAGCTCGGGGCTAGAACCGCTCAGGAAGGAATGTAGAAAACTTTTCAACCGAGCTAAACAATCTAAAATTTTAATAGACTGGGACTCCTACAAGGAATCCCTCAAAACTTATAAATATCAACTGAGGAAAAATAAAAGAACTTCCTGTAGAAACTTCTGTGGAAAAAATGTTTTCTCAAATGAAGGTTTTTTTTCGTATTTTCCTTCAAAAGCTTATAAATTCCTTTTCTTTATTCAAATGTTAATAGATAATGTTACAGTAGAAAGGTAGTAATAACCAAATCTCTGAATGTAAAACGTGAGGTCATCGCCTTTTTATAAACTTTGAACGAAAATAAAATAGATCTATCTTCTGTGGAAAAATAGAAGATACTTCAGAAGCTTCTAGCTTAAGAAAAATCCTCTCAAAAAGTCCGACCATGCCTAGCAGTCTGAAAACAGCTGACGGCTGGACAGAATCCTGCGAAGAAACGCTCAATCTGCTTCTGGACACTCACTTTCCAGGCAGCTCTAAGAACTTATGTAACTTTGATTCCATAGAATCAGGTAGCATAATAACTAACAACCCCGATCTGATTACAAGGGAAAAACTAGTTTGGGCCATTAACAGCTTTGACGCATACAAATCTCCTGGAGCTGATGGTATAACTACAGCCGAACTTCAAAAGGCCGCGGATATTATTATCCTTGTCCTTGAAGTAATTCCCATCGGCTGTACCACCTTACACTCAGTGGAGAGAGGTCAAGGTTGTATTTATACCTAAGGCTGGTAAATCATCCCACTTAAACCAAAAAGATCTCCGACCAATAAGTCTATCATCTTTCCTTCTAAAAACTTTAGAAAGACTGATTGATATCCACCTGCGTATAGCTATAGATCCAAAATTGTTATCTTCGACATAGGCACTGACGAAGCTCAAAGCAGATGATTCCATAGTGGAGTTGATAAATCTAATGCTAAAAAGCAGGAGAATCAACTCTACTCTAGGAAACTTCTCTGCAAAGAGATCAGTAGAGGAACACCGCAAGGCGGAGTTCAATCCCCTTTTCTATGGAATCTAGTCGTCAATGAACTTCAAGTTGACTTAAAAGCTGAGGGATTCAAAGTGATTGCATATGCAGATGGCATCTCCATTGCTGTATCTGGCAAACATGCTCACATCCTTACGGATTTAATGCAGACCGCTCTAAATATACTAGTAAAATGGGCGGGAAAATCTGTTCTAGGGGTCAACCCTAAGAAAACTGGGGCCAGATTCTATAAAAAGCGAAACGAAAGCGATCAAACGTTTTTCAATAGGAAAGACTTTGCAAATCGTTCGCACACACGAAAACGTTTGTTCGCTTTTTACTTACAGAATGTCACCCTTGAACTCGTTCTCTTCACCAGGAAATACAAAATTCCTCAACTAATAACTCCATCAATTAATGAATTCCCAATTGAACTTTCAAACGAAGCCAAATATCTAGGTATATCTTAGACAAAAAGTTAAATTGGAAAGCCAATACTGGAAAGAATTAGGAAATCCACCGTAGCCTTATTTTCCTGTAAAAAAGCCATTGGTAATAAATGGGGTTTCTCCCCCAAAATCACCCACTGGCTCTACACCGCGGTCATCAGACCAATACTCACATACGGAGTAGTGGTATGGTGGACCGCTCTTGATAAAAGGACCTACTGCGATAATTTAAGCAAGGTCCAACGAACAGCCGGTTTGTGTATAATCGGAGCACTGAGATCAACACCCTCAGCTGCCCTACATACACTTCTTAACCTCACACCACTAGATATCTTCAGCAAACAAATGGCCGCCAGTGCAGCCATTCGTCATTCATTCATTCAATGGACCGTAAATAACATCGGTCACGCTACAATCCTGAATTTATTCGGATCAATCCCTTGCCACTCCGACTACACCATCCCCCAATTGATTTTTGATAACAAGTTCCAAGTCTTAATCCCACCGAGAACGACCTGGAAAGACGAAAAACTTTTGAGATGATTCAATTCATTTCTATACAGATGGTTCAAAAACCGAAGAAGGGGTAGACTGCGGGGTGTACTCAAACCGACTTAACGTAAGTCTCTCGTTCCGCCTTCCAAACCGTTGTAGCGTGTTCCAAGCGGAAATTCTGGCGATCAAAGAGGTCCTATCATGGCTAAAAGAAAACGTGATATCATCAACAAATATCCGCATTTTCTCAGATAGTCAAGCAGCCCTCAAATCACTCGACGCTGTTTCTACGAACTCAGTAACCGCCCTTTACTGTCGCCTATCTCTTAAAGAGATGGCTGAAAAGTTCAATATTCATCTTATTTGGGTGCCGGGGCACAGAGATATCGTGGGTAACTGCAAAGCCGATGAACTCGCCAGAGAAGGAACCGTTCTACCGATTTCAACCAGCATCAGCAGGTTGAATATTGTGTTATGTTTCAGTATTACTATTAATTTTTCCCTACTTTTGCTGTATCTTTATCCAGCGCAGCTCGCTTAAAAGATGGCTAGAGAGCCGATGTTTAATAATGAATTCACACTCAGTATATGAAATGGAATTGAATTTATTTACATTTTCTTACAGCTATTTATACCTAAATTATATTACACATCTATTTGGGATATCCCCTCTTATGAACTATATTACAAATAAGAATGCATCAGCATTCTGCTTCTCATAAGTTACTAATTGGGGCAGTCGTCTCATTTCTAATGTTGACAAACTTGCATTCGGGAGTAGTGTAACAAAATACATTCAGTGCCACTCACAAAGCAACGTAGTCAAAACGATGTCTTTGAACTTAGCTTTTGTTGGCCAAAGGGGACAACAAAATTGTGTACATCGTTTTACTATGATATTGAGTATCAATGAAAACGTGCTTTTTGTTTGTATCTCGTATTTTGGTTGTGGCTCTTTTCGAATGAATGTTATTACACTCCTGGCAGGATCGCCATGTTATGTTTCAGTATTACTATTAATTTTTCCCTACTTTTGCTGTATCTTTATCCAGCGCAGCTCGCTTAAAATAGATGGCTAGAGAGCCGATGTTTAATAATGAATTCACACTCAGTATATGAAATGGAATTGAATTTATTTACATTTTCTTACAGCTATTTATACCTAAATTATATTACACATCTATTTGGGATATCCCCTCTTATGAACTATATTACAAATAAGAATGCATCAGCATTCTGCTTCTCATAAGTTACTAATTGGGGCAGTCGTCTCATTTCTAATGTTGACAAACTTGCATTCGGGAGTAGTGTAACAAAATACATTCAGTGCCACTCACAAAGCAACGTAGTCAAAACGATGTCTTTGAACTTAGCTTTTGTTGGCCAAAGGGGACAACAAAATTGTGTACATCGTTTTACTATGATATTGAGTATCAATGAAAACGTGCTTTTTGTTTGTATCTCGTATTTTGGTTGTGGCTCTTTTCGAATGAATGTTATTACACTACAATTGGTATACCAATCGCTAAATGTAAACTTATGCTAAAGCAAGAGGCAATGGATAGAACAAATCATAGATGGAACAATATCACCACGTGCGTGGCAACAAAACGGATATGGCCAGGACTAGATCCAAAACGCACAAAACATTTGTTATCCATAACCAGATTGCAAGTTAGCTCCGTAATCGATGTCATCACCGGACATTGTCTGAATCAGAGAAACTGGAAACAAACCGTGGTCTAAAGCAAGGCTGCAATCTTAGTCCGTTGCTTTTTGCGCTATATCTGGACGACCTGATACAGTGGTTATCCTGTGGTGTTAAAATTGGTGCGGCCACAATTAAAGTTATAATGTACGCAGATGATATTGTGATATTAGCAGAATCTATAACCTCACTACAGATGATGATAAATAGGCTAGCAGATTATTGTAAGACATGGAGCTTAGAAGTGAACATTGACAAGTCAAAGTTTATGATCTTTCAAAATGGAAGTGGTGAAGCTTCAAGAGCAGAACAATGGAAGTTCGATGGAAGAGATCTAGAAGTTGTTAAGCAATACTGTTATTTAGGCATGGAGTTAACTTTTAATCTTAATATGGAAAAACACTTCAAATCGAAAGCAGACAAAGCTAAAACTGCTATATGTGCAAATTGGCAAAAGATTTTTTATAATAAGAATATTGCTCTAAGTTCCAAATATAGGGTCTTCAATGCAACAGCACAATCAGTCTTATTTTATGGAGCACAAGTTTGGGGGGCCTATAAATTCGATGCTGTGGAAAACATACTATGTTTTTTTCTTAGGAAAATCTTCTCGCTGCCAATTACTACACCAAAATATATGTTTTACCTAGAAAGCGGTCTGTCTACGCTATTCATATCAACCCTCAAGCTTAATGCTGATTACCTGATTAGGATAACTAATATGAAAGACACAAGACTTCCCAAGTTGGTCTGGCAGTATGCGGTGCAGTTCCAGAAATGTTGGTACCAAGATTGGAAAAAGTTGGCAGCGGACTGTGGCACTGAAGAAATCACTTTATGAAATTATACAGCTAACGGATGAAGACGAAAGGTATGCTTTCAAAGAAAGAGCACGAGCATCAACGGAAAGGTCGTTTTACTCGAAACTCACATACAACCTGAATGAACGGAACTACTTCACCCCGAATTTCTCAGTGGATACCATCAGCACTATTTTCAAAGTAAGAGGGGAGATGCTGCGACTCAACTTTGTTCCTCATCGCAGTGATTTAGCAAAGATTTGCAGTCTCTGCAACCTGAACGCGAAAGAAGATGTTGGCCATTTTCTGGGAGTTTGTCCAGTACTGAGGGAGATAAGAAGAGCAGTTTTTGGTAAACATTTGTTGGAAGAGAATGAAGTTCTGAGTATTCTTAATGTTGAAAACTGGATGCATCTAATGGCGTACTGTAAGAAGGCGATATCATACCGAACTAAAATAATTGATGAGTGCTTCTAAGAATGTGTTTTATCTAAACTAAAAATTAAAAAAAAAAAAAAAAATTCAATAGTTAATCTAAGCTTTCCGCACAATATTTTTCGTTTTAGCTAAACTCAAAGCCTAAAAACTAAGCTATAGTAACCAAATAGTCATTTTAAGCGATCCGCAAAACTTTTTTCGTTTTAGCTAAACTCAAAGCCCTAAAATTTTTTCTTTTTTGTTTAAATTTGTTGACATCATAAAGAAACTCTTCATATTTAATTTATCTTCTGAAATTTATTTTTAATTTGTTTGATTGAATCTTAATAAAACTACTGAGCGATTTTCAAGCTTAATTAATGCCATTCAGGCAGACGACATCATTTTTGTCATGCCTTTAGCTATTCATGATGTAAAAATTTAAAAAAGAAAAATTGTTTATATATAATTTATAATGAATAAATCTAATCTAATCTAATCTAACATTGTCTGATAGGAAGACACGCCATAAGACTTGGCGTTTCCTCTAATGACTTTTGCAGAAGTTGCTTAGATGAGGAGGAGGAGGAGACAATCCTACACCTCCTCTGCTCATGTCCTGCACTCTCTTTTAAAAGAAAACGGCATCTAGGAAAATATTTTCTTAATGATCCAAGCGATCTGGCGAACACAGACCCCCTGCATCTCCTTCGCTTTATTAAAAGCTCCAAATGGTTTTGTTAAGTGAGGAACTTCCTCGCATAATTTCTATGGTATCACAATGGACCTAATATTGGTCTAAGTGTGTCAGTTTGTTTTCCTGACAGCCATTTTAAACCTAACCTAACCTAAACGTCAACCTGATTAAGAACACTCTAGTAAGTTACGCAAAGATTTTGTGGTTCTTAGCAAGTTTCTCTATAGAGCTTATATTCTAAATATTGAAAACAATATCAAAAACAATTCGAAATCATTCTGGTCTTTTATAAATTCCAAAAGAAAATCAGTGGGGTTTCCAAATACTCCAAATACTATTACAGTGGCGTCGAATCCTCGGACTTATATTCCACAGTCGAACTATTACCTAACTTCTTTGAATCGGTATATTCCGTATCCAGATTTAATAAAAGTTCATTCACACAATTGAACAGTAGCACTAATATTGGATCCATTCAGTTCAGTTTCGAAGAAGTTAATACAGCACTTTTATCTCTCAAATCAAATTCTAGCTCTGGCCCTGACGGCATTCCTGCCACAGTGCTTAAGGAATGTTGTAACTCTATTTGCAATGCCTTACTGGTATTTAATAATTCTCTTCAAGAAGGAATCTTCATCGAAGAATGGAAACTTTCTTATTTAGTTCCTATCTGTTGAAAATTAAATACTATTTCCAAAATTAATTGAAAGTGGCATCACTCAGCTTATTTAAATGAATTATCATGTACATTAATAATTATGCATTTCTCTCTTTTTCTCTTTATTTATTATCTTATTTACAAATTAAAACTGTATTTTCTTAATGTATATAAAGCGATACGAAATATGAAATAGGCACAGTGAACGAATTACTTTCGACCTCTTCTTTTGGGGATAAGAAAATAAACTTGTTATAAATTGGACATTTAATAGTTTTTTATTTTCCCGGACTTTTACAATTTACTAAATGGTGCCGAAAACCGGGAATGTGTCGGAAAAACAGAATTAATAAGTTTATTTAAAGAAAGTTATTGTCGTGTAAATTTTAAATATCGAAATTTCTATCGCGTTCGATATCCAAAAATGGAACTGCAAACACGTGCTGGTTTTCGCAGTCAAATCACGAAGATTGTCAACGAAGCGACGGAATACCTTAGAAAAGATTCGAGCGGAATAAAAGATTTAACTGAGTTAGATCTTATCGAAGAAGACCTATCTTCTTATTTGCAGCGATTAATTACAGCAAACTCTAATTTAAATTCGGTAAATGTTGATATTCAAACTAAAAGGTTAGAAGACAAAAATCCCGAAAAAATTGCCGAATATGAAGATGCTGCAGCAGGCATGATTGCGCGGCTTCAAGTTCGTCTTGTTAAAATAAAACAACGTATCGACCCTTCTGCCCCCTGCGATAATACTCAACGTTCATCGACATCGAAAAATCAGTGCATCAAGCTGCCTAAACTGCAACTTAAAAGATTTTCTGGAGACTACCAGGAGTGGATTCCCTTCTGGGAAAATTTTCGATCTGCTGTGCATGAAAACGAATCGTTGTCGGGTGTCGAGAAGTTTAATTTCTTGCAATCGGTGCTAACAGGTAATGCGGCAAAAACTATTTTAGGTTTTACTCCCTCCGATGCGTGTTACGACGGAGCCATTTCGCTATTGCAAGAAGAATACGGGGATACGGAGAAACTGATCGATAGATTAATGCAGACACTTATGGGGTTACCAACTGTACATCGAAGAACCGATGCAGCAGCATTGAGACAGTTGTACAACACTGTTATGGCATGTAGCCGTTCACTCACCGCTTTAGGTATACCATCGTCTCATTATTATATAATGCTAAAGACAATTCTTTTAAAATGCATGCCAAATGAATTACGAATCGACTACCATCGTATTCACAAAGAACTAGCTTCTTCTGAAAAGGGAAAAGATACGGCTGATTTGTCAGATGATAGCAGTTCTACTCTGTCGTTCGACGGAGATAAACAGATGAAAAATATCCTTCGATTTTTAAAGCAAGAAGTGGAATCAATTGAAAGGGCAACAGTCACAAGATCTAGCAGTAAACCACAGAGCCATCACTCTCAACCAACAACGGCCGCTGGTCTTCTCTTATCTGCTAAATCTTCTAATTGTTTCTTTTGTAAATCTGGTGAACATTCCACGAGAGACTGTGATTGCACTCTTACTGTAGACGAAAAGAAACAGATACTTAAAAAAGATGGTAGGTGTTTTAGATGCACGCAAAAGGGTCACACTGTGAAATTTTGTAGAGTGAAAGGCTTAATGTGCAAAAACTGTAAGCGTATGCATTCTACTACCTTGTGTGGAGGAGAAGCATCGTCGAAGCCATATAACACAGAAAACGAAAGCAGTACATCAACTTTAATGACATCAACTAATTTGTGCTCATTAAATAATTCGAATAAATTATCTTCCAATGTTTTTTTGCAGACGGCACGAGTTTTTCTTTGCTCACATCAGACAGCTAATCGTGATTTATTTGTTAGACTGATAATTGACGGTGGTAGTCAAAAGACTTACATCAGAGAAGACATCGCAAATAAATTAAAGTTACCCATCAATGGCTTCGTAAATATGAGCGTCATCCCCTTTGGTAGTACGGAAGCTCCAACCTTTGAGAAATTAAAGACGACAAAACTCACAATTAAGTCAATTTAATGCACGCGAGATAGAGATAGTTGCTGTGGTCGTACCTGAAATTTGTCTTGACACATTGCCGGCTCCTGAAAATTATTGTTCTCCGCAAATACAAGGGTTTTGCTTAGCCGACACCAATTTTGATGGTCATGACCAAATGGAAGGTTTGAGCGTTTTGATTGGAGCGGATTACTATTGGGAAATCGTCACAGGAAAGTACCATCGTTTGGACAAAAGACTGACGGCAGTAAATACATTATTTGGTTGGACTCTGCAAGGCCCTTATAACTCTACAGATAATTGCAATTCATTAATTAACAATGTTTCAACTTTTTCCAATTTTACTCTTTTAGAAAACATGTGGAACATGGAGTTGCTGGGTATTAAAAATGATGAATCTGAGATGAAAACATTTACTGCCGAGCTCCAAGCGAAATGCATCCGTAAAACATCGACGAGGTATGAGGCGATGCTACCCTGGAAACAAATTAGTTACCAGCTGGAGTCAAATAGAGAAATGGCGTTACGCAGACTTCACTCATTGACCCGACGACTATCAAGAGACACACAACAATTTTTGGATTACGATGCGGTTATGCGGGAGTTGATTTCATCTGGCTGTGCAGAACGAGTTCCCGATCAAGCGAATGGCTCAAATGTATATTACATGCCCCATTGTGCTGTATACCGTCCCGAGAAGTCCACAACTAAAATTCGTATCGTTTTTGATGCTTCTTCGCATGAGGCAGGTAAACTTTCCTTAAATGATTGTTTGTGGACGGGGTCCAATTTACTTCCAGATACATATATTAAAAATAATTCTGAATTTTCGCCTTGGAAAAATTGGACTCGTCGCTGACATCGAGAAGGCGTTTTTGCAAGTTGCCTTAGCTGATAAAGATCGTGACAGCCATCGTTTTTATTGGTTTTCTGAGGAAGTGCTTCCTTCTAGGGACTTACCACCTATTCAAGAATTTCGGATGACACGTGTAACATTTGGAGTTACATCTAGTCCATTTTTATTGTCAGCTACCATAGATTTACATCTTCAAGAAACATCAGATTGGTTTCCCAACACATGTTCTCGGCTACGAAATTCTTTTTATATGGACGATTTGGTCACCAGCGTCAACAGTAGAGCCGAAGCTGAATTGTTTTATCGAGAATCAATGCAAATTATGGATCGAGCCTGTATGAACCTCAGGAAATGGGTGTGCAATGATGATAGCGTTCGGGATTCTTTAAAAATAAAAAATGTGGACTGCATTCAAACAGTTTTGGGTGTAAGATGGAATATTTTGAGCGACGACCTTTCGCTTAATGTTAATCCAGAGGATCTCCAAAACATGACATCTGCTACTAAACGTAACGTTTTGAAAATAATTGCTCGAATTTACGACCCCTTAGGTTTTTTGAATCCAATTATAATTCGACTCAAGATTATTTTTCAGTGTTTATGGAGGCAGAAGTTAACATGGGATCAACCCATCGGAGATGAGTTTATCAAAGAATGGAGTACTTGCGTCAAGGATCTTGATCAAATTGGAGAGTTTTCGTTTCCAAGATGGTTGGGCGTAGAGGACAAATCGAAAAACACTGAAATGCATATATTTGCTGATGCAAGCCAAAAGGCCTTTGGAGTGGTAGCGTTTTTGAGGATTGGTGGTTCTGGAGATGAAGCTCAGGTGAGATTTGTATGTTCTAAAGTGCGCGTGGCTCCCTTAAAAGATACCAAGACGGATGACATTAGTTTGCCTAAGTTGGAACTGGCTGCTGCACTATTAGCGGCTAGGTTATGTGCATATTTTAAGAAATGTCATCTTCCATGCCAAAATTATTATTTATGGACCGATTCCCAAATAGCTTTATACTGGATACAGGGAGACGTTCGGCGATGGAAGCCATTTGTGTTTAACCGTGTCAAAGAGATTCAACATCTTACTTCCAAATCGGATTGGAGGCATTGCTCGGGATCCGAAAACCCAGCAGATCTTGTTACAAGGGGGGTATCGTCTCACCAACTTGCTGCGTCATATCTGTGGAAAGAAGGACCTCCTTGGCTGAAATGTGATAAAGCTGAATGGCCTTCATCGAATCTACTGGTTGATCCTGAGAAGTCGATAGCATTGTTTGCGATGAGCGAAGAAACTGTGCTAACACCTCGCAACGAAATTCGGGGTCCCATTCTTGCATTTGAAAAAATAAGTTCATGGAGGAAGCTTTTAAGAGTTACCTGCTACATTTTTCGAACTATTGACATAATAATTTATAAAAATAAAACTGCAGCAAGATTTATAGGGGCTCTTGAAATCAAGAAAGCTGAAGATTACTGGTTGAAATTCATTCAAAACAAATATTTTAATGATGAAATCTTTTCTTTGCAGGTCGGAAAACAAGTTTCTAGTTCTTCGACCCTGCAGAACCTTAATCCGTTCCTGGATGATGCTGGTTTCCTTCGGTTAGCAAGCAGACTACAAGAACTTAATGAACCTGTTGATGTCGTGAATCCGTTGATTTTACCAAGAGGCGGTGCTTTGACCCGATTGATAGCTACGCACTTTCACACCCTTACTTTACATGGAGGTGTCAACACAGTCTTGGCGAGGATGCGTGAGAGATTTTGGTTGCCTGGTGGACGTCAGGTCATAAAACGCGTCATCGCGAATTGCCTAGTTTGCAAACGAATAAGAGGAAAACCTGGATCTCAACCTTTTGCTCCATTGCCGTTGGCAAGATTAGTTGCAAGCAAACCCTTTGAAGTAGTTGGAGTTGATTTTGCTGGACCGCTGTATACACCCGTCAACAATGGAGAAAGCACCAAAAAGGTATACATTATGATCTTCACATGTGCCGTTGTTCGGGCTTTACATTTAGAGATGGTTTTCGACCTAACTACGGAAAGGTGCTTGTTAGCTATAAGAAGATTTATAGCTCGAAGAGGTTCACCAAGCGTTATATATTCCGATAACGCAAAAACATTTAAAAAGGCAGCTATTGAAGTAAAAACAATTGGACAAATAATCAACAGTGAAATTTTTCATGGTTTTCTCAGCAATCGTGGGATAATCTGGCGATTTAGTGTGGAAAGAGCTCCTTGGTGGGGCGGATTTTGGGAGCGAATGGTAAAAAGCGTTAAAGACATCCTAAAAGTAACTATATGGAAAGCAAAGGTGGACATTGACGAGCTTTACACTCTCTTGACGGAAGCTGAGCGAATAATCAATCTGAGACCGCTCACCTATATAAGTAGTGACCCGCTCGACCTTTCCCCGCTTACACCCGAAAGCTTTCTCAATGGTAGTTCTTTGGTGCCTATTGAAAATGACAGCAAAAATCTGATCTCTTCCTCGGAACTTCGGGCAAAATGGATTTCGAGAATCAAGTACACCTCACTTCTCTGGAAAAGATGGAAGACCGAGTATTTGGGCCTGCTACGTTCTGTTCATCATTCAAATAAAACTTTTTCTAAAGAAATTCGAAAAGAAGATGTTGTTCTGGTTTACGATGCTGCAACTCCTAGAATACATTGGAAATTGGCTATCGTGGATGTCTGCTTTCCTGGACGTGACGGTAAAGTGAGAGCAGCTGAAGTACGCTTTGGTGATGGTAAGAAACTAAGACGAGCTATCCAACATTTGTACCCATTAGAGATTTGTGACCGCAATCTTGCGCGGGCGGAGGATGTTGAAAATTAAATACTATTTCCAAAATTAATTGAAAGTGGCATCACTCAGCTTATTTAAATGAATTATCATGTACATTAATAATTATGCATTTCTCTCTTTTTCTCTTTATTTATTATCTTATTTACAAATTAAAACTGTATTTTCTTAATGTATATAAAGCGATACGAAATATGAAATAGGCACAGTGAACGAATTACTTTCGACCTCTTCTTTTGGGGATAAGAAAATAAACTTGTTATAAATTGGACATTTAATAGTTTTTTATTTTCCCGGACTTTTACAATTTACTAAACTATCCATAAACCAGGCTCAAAAAGTAATATTCAGAATTATAGAAGTATTTGGAAGGGGAGATTACGGTATCCGTGGTCCCGCGATATTATATTATTTCTGTTGTTGCTGTTGCTTACGGAAAACAATTGCTATTTCCATATTTAGCATGAGCAGCTTAACCCTGCGGAAAAAGGGTTTAAATAATGAGGCCATGCGGAAAGCTGTTGCATACGGAAATTAATTGCACATAAGCACTTGCGGGACCACGGATTCCGTAATCGTGCCATTTGCAGACTCTCTGCAATTCCCAAATTGTTTGAAAGTATCCTGAAAAATAAACTAGATTTTCTCACAAGCGAATACTTATCGGAAGTACAGCATGGTTTTGTATCTGGTATATCTACTATAACAAATCTGGCATATTTTACTTCTTTTGTAACTACTGCTATGGAAAGTGGTTTTCAAGTCGATGCGGTATACACAGGTATACAAAAAAACAGGTTAAAATTGAAAATTCTTTTTCAAGGGAAATTCAGTGTACATCGGTTGTACCCCAAGGTAGCCACCTCGGTCCATTGTTCTTCATAATTTTTATCAATGACATTATATCTGCATTCAAATATTGTAGGTGTTTGTTATATGCGGATGATCTCAAGCTATTCTTGACAATTAACAGTTTAGGTGATTGTCAATTGATTCAATCTGACCTTGATTCTCTCTCACACTGGTGTCACGAAAATTGCTTGAAACTTTATAAAAAAGTGTAACATTATTTCATTTACTCGAAAATGAACCAGTATTCGGTTCAATTACACAATTGAATTTAATGTCTTAGATTGTGTCTCAAACATTAAGGACTTAGGTGTTATTCTTGATTCCTCACTAAATTTTAAAAGTCACATTAATTTCTTAGTACCAAAAGCTAACTCGTTAGTTTGATTCTTAAAACGAAATGGCAAAGACTTTCGAGATCCTGATGTTTTATTAACTTTGCATACATCTCTTGTCAGATCGCTTTTGGAATATTCTGATTTAATCTGGAGTCCCGCGTTTAAAGTTGATTCTGACAGGGTAGAAGCGGTTCAAAGAAGATTTACAAAATACGTTTTCAACAAAATGAGCTGGGGTTTTTGTCCTGATTACAAAGCTAGGTGCCTATTGCTTGGAATTAGAATCCAGAAGAAAAATGCATGGTGTAATGCTCATAAGAGACTTATGCTACCACATAAGGTGTCCAACACTCCTTGCTCTATTACCTATTCATGTACCTGCCAGGTCCACGAGAACAAGAATTTTCCTATTTCAAAAAGTGCATAGAACAATTTTATGGATGTAACGAAACGCTATCAAGATGTATAACTGATTTCAATGAAGTGCCTTCAGAAATTTATTTTTCAATCCTTAGTCGAAGTAAATTTAAAACTAATTTATTATACTCATTTATTTATTTATTTATTTATTTCACAGGTAACAGTAAAAAATAAATTTACACTGTCCGGAATATTTAGTGCCGGGGAGCAAAGCCCATATGGCAGTTATTAAATAAGGAATGACAAATTTGAATTAAGTTATATAAGATTTAAGTCATAAAATACAAAAGGATAAGTTACAATTTAAAAAGGGAAACGTAGAATAATATTGTAAGTTGGATAGTAAATTTATATAAGGTTAAGTTTGTGTTTGTTTAAAAGTGGGAAAATTAGCGATTTGGTTGGGTGCACTGTTGTGTCTAAAATTCTTTCAATAGGTGGTCTGTTATGCTTGAAGTGTTTTTTTGTAAGTGGGCAACTTTGTAAGTGTGATACACGGTCAGAACTTCATGGCAGTAGGAGCATAAAGAGGTGATTCTTTTTTGTATAGATGTTATTTGTTGAAAAGTGTATGTCCCAGCCTTAATCGGAAGAGTTGCACCGACTGTAGTCGGTTTAAAGCTTTGTTGTAAGTTACTTTTCCTAAGGTCGCGTGATGTTGTTTCAGAAATGATGTAGAGTTTTCCCAACGGCGATCTGCCTCATCTTGTAGAGTGTTTAGCATCGTTTTGTTCATCGATGACGCAAAAGGAGGACTAGTAAATACTAGTGGCATCTGTAGTGCCTCTCGGGCGGCTTTATCCGCTCTTTCGTTTCCTGGAATCCCTACGTGTCCAGGTGTCCATATAAGATGTATTCTTGGGAAGTTGGATTTGATAACTGTACGGAGAAGTTGAATGACTGGGGTTCTGTTTCGATTGTTCAAGATACTACGGATGGCGCTCACTTCTTTTAATAATGCGTTTAACTAGTCAAGGTTGTTGAAAAAACCGTTGATATTCCATTGCAGAAAATTGATAGTAAAATTTTTTGAATGACGAGGCAGGCAACAATTTTGTTTGCCAGAAGCAAAGAAATTGTGTCTCTTACGCCTTGGTTATTTTTGTTCTTGTTTTTGATTTTTTATTCGGTTGTGAAGGTTGATTTTGTGTTTGAGTTTTAGGTTGATCGTTTGGAGGTCGCGGTCCACCACGATCGTCACAGGCGCCTGTTGGTCCGTTATCGGAGGTGCAGGCAGCTGCGACGATCGGGGAGGATCGCGACCTTAGTTTGGGAGGTCAGTGTTGTGGTTATTCTGTTCCATCATCATCTGATATATTCATGAAGTAAGTTTCATTATCTATTAATTTATTTGTTAAGTAGGAAATAGGTGAGGTTTGTTGTTATCGTTTACTGATGTTGATCATTTTTGAATCGGATTTGAAATTGTTTTTGGAGTAGATGTTTGGATTTTTGTGAGTGTGGTTGATGTTTGTGTTGGAAGAGTTTGCTTGATGTTGGTGGAAGATTGTATGCGGATGAAGTTGGTTGTTCATTAGATTGGATTTTTTCTGTGGCTCTCATTGGGGTTGAACTTTGAGTGCATGAAGTTGGTTTACTGTTAGATTAAATAGATTCTGAGGTTTTGTTTGTTTTTGATAGGGTTGTCAATAAAACCTGGGTCAACCCTGGGGAAAGTTCAACGAACAGACCTTTTATCTGCTGTTCTAGCATTGAGATCACCAATTACCATTAAATTTACAGTTTTCGGTTTGCCACTTATTACAGTTCAAGTAAACTGGTATGATGAACAATTTTTTATCTTAAATTTTAAGTTCAATACCCACTATTCAATACTCACTACTTCTTCATTAATTTTTACTGTTGAAAAGTTGACTACATTTTCTTTGATACCAGGAATCCAAAAGCATTTTTAATTTGGAAAATATTTTTTAAAAGTATGATTTCAGCTTTGCACAATTCATTAAAGAAATCAGAAAAAATTATTTTATTGCTCAATCCCGCAATGTGAATATTTTTTTCTATTGATTAATTATGAAAACATTAAAATTGATTGCAAATAAATCATATCCAATGCCAAAACAGCAATAGCACCCCACTTTTAGATTACATTAGATAATGATTGTTAGCTCCGTAATTAATGTCATCACCGGACGTTGTCTGATAGGAAGACGCGCCATAAGACTTGGCGTTTCCTCTAATGACTTCTGCAGAAGTTGCCTAGATGAGGAGGAGGAGGAGGAGACAATCCCACACCTCCTCTGCTCATGTCCTGCACTCTCCTTACTACTATTTTCTTCTATGTTATGTTACTACTATTTTCTTCTATTATTTTCTATACTATTTTTTTCTACTACTATTTTCTTCTATGCTATGTTACTACTATTTTCTTCTATGTTATTTGATTTTGCTGTAATTAAAAAATATTCTGTCTGTATCTTAACCCCCATTTTATGTACGCACAAAGCTTTTTCCATTTTTCACCATTTAGAATACTCTCCATTTCAATATGGCTCAAACTATTTTTGTTAAAAAGGAATCTACGGATTTCAGGTAGTATAGGACACGTTCCCAGGAAATGGAAAACATCTTCTCTCTCTCTCCTATTGCACAGACCACAAATGTCAAAACTCTCAGATCTGTACGGGATAAAATTCAACGGAATATTTTCGGCTTTTGTTTTTATAATGCAGCATATTTCCTCTGCTGAGTTTGTCGAATTTAAGTAGTTCAGATGCATTAGGTTGTGATTCAGCTTAGCATATAGATTAGGTTAGATTAGATAAATTCTTTATTTCTTATAATAAATAGTTTAACAATAAGGTTTTTTTTAAGAAAAAAGACATGGCAAAACTGCCGTCTGCCTGAAATGACATTTCGTATGATTTTCATAGAATAAAAAATAGGAATAGGAAAAATGTAAAAATACTACTAAAATAAATATAAATACAATAGTTACTTGAATAGATCAAGACTTGGTATTGGCATAAATTATGCATTTTTTAATTTAAAAAATATGGAAATAACAGTTTTCGAACGATTTGAAACTTTAATGTAAGCATTCTATCAATTTTTACATGATTTGAAACACAAAGAAAATTATTAATTAAAGTACATACATAGTTTGATACTTATAATGAAATAAAGTTTTCAATTTTACGTGATTTGAAACACAAAAGAATAATCAATTTCAAATGATATGTAACATTCAATTTTACGTGATTTGAAACACAAACAAAAAGCAATTTAGAATATAAAACGGGATTTGTATAAAAGAAACTGCAACAACTGAAAAAGAAAATTCCCTGACTAATGGGAAACTGTTGCGATAAATAAGCGCATGTTTGCAAAACTTAAACAAAGTTATCCAACCCAGAGACCCATTTAAAACTTCATAAAGTCGTGATAATGACATGAAACTCTCCTGGAAATATAAACGACGAATTTCCTGTAGCATTGGACAAATAGCCAAGAAGTGATAAATATCTTCTTTCTCTCTTCTGTTACAAAGACTACAATTTTGCGGTAGATCATCTCGGTATGGTATGAAGTTAAGATGTAAAATTTCAACTCGAGCTCGAAAAATGGTCCTTATTTCGACAGCTGAATATTCGCTTCAAAAATAACTTGCATCCGAAGTTATTTGGTGATTTAACTGCCTGTAGATATTTCTGGATGGAGACGAATTTGCTCTAGCGAGATTTTCTATAAAAGTTTTATGGTCAACTTTTGCAATCACATCTGCAAACTGAACTTGCCAATAATCAACGTTTAATTCTGTCAAATATAGAGAAGAGCCATGGCTTAGTGCTAGCTCATTCCATTCCCGGAAGCCGTAACGGAGAGGCATTGGTTTGAAGCAATTTTTTCAAAATTATTTTGTGCAGGCAAGTATTATTTCTTTCATTACTTTAATAATGAAGTCTGCGTTAGCTTTTAGGTTTTGTATGTATATTGGTGTTATCCCTGACTCTACATAAATTGCATAATTTGGGGTTGAGTTTGGTAAACAAAATAAGCGTTTGAAGAAATGTCTTTGTAGACTTTCGAAAGCTTCAAGTTTAATATATCCAAACACTTGTACACCATAGCACATACATGTATTAACTGTTGCATTAAAGACTCGGTATTTGGACCTCAAATCAATACTTTGGTTGGAAAAAAAATTTGTCCTAATCATATTTAGGGCTAGTTTAGCTTGATTGCTTTTCTCATTAGCGTGTTTTACAAAACTAAGATTGTAAGTCAACAGAACTCCCAAATATTTAAACTCTTGCACAACCTCAATGTGTGTGGAATTAAGGGACCATATTTCTTCTGGGAGTTTCACGTGCTTTGGATGCGTATGCGTTTACATTAGGGGCGCTGGCGAAGGATTGAGCTGATTGTATGTTCGTCTCGCTTCAGCCATGGTGCACTTTTTCCTAGTTTTGATTGTTAGTATTTCCTTATTTTGTTTGTATTTTGGACAGTCTAGAGATGAAGACACATATGGTTCTAGGCAGTTGGCACACATTATACGTATGCACTTGGAAGGTGTTTGAGGTGGTAAGTTGCATGTTTCGCAAGAGGGTTCCTTAAGACAGCGTTTTTGTGTGTGACCTAGTAGCTGGCAATTTCTGCATCTCATATTACAACTGTGGACGGTGGTTGATAGAGGTCGCAGGTGAAAAGCATTAGACCTGAAGGGGCTGATTTGCCATAGATTGTTTTTTTAAATTTATAAACCTCTGTAACGTTTTGTGTGTGCATTTCAGCTACAATTTCTGCTTCTGGAACACTTTTTAGCCAGGGGGCATATACAATACCTTTGCAAGAGTTTAGATGTTCATGGTATTTGGCCTGTACTGGGCAGATATTTGCAATGTTTGTTAGTTTGGTAAATTTGTCGGCGATTTTGTTATTTTTTGCTAGAATTAGAATGCTACCGTCGCGTAATTGAGTTTTGTTTTCGTACTCAGTACTTACTGCGTCAATAGTTTTTTTTAATACAAATACGCTGATGGATAAGATGGGTTTGACTTCGAACTTTGGAGATATTACTACGAATTGTGGGTTTTTGGCAATGTTTATATCACTGAGAGATGGGTATTCTTCGAAAATCATGGGTTTTTGTTTTTTGATGGGTTATGGAGTGACACCCATCTGTCTCTAGTCTTACCCCTCATAACATATGCTGAGGTGGTCTACAGCAGTGTTGACTCTTCGTCCCAGCGAAAACTGCAAGTTGCTTTCAATGATGCTGTACGTTATATTTATGGAACACGTAGATATGACCATATTTCTGTGTTTGCTACTAGTTTGCTTAGTTGTACTCTGGAACAATATATCAACGCTAGGAATTGTATGTTTTTGCACAAAATAATTATAACTCGAAACCCGCCTTACTTATAAAACAGACTTAATTTTACTCACTCCTCAAGAACCATCAACCTCATTCCTTATCGTTACAATTACCTTAACTCATCACGCTTATTTTTTATCAACTGTAAGACTTTGGAACTCTTTGCCCTCTCAATTGAAGAATATTTCAAATCCAAACAATTTTAAAAGTGCAATTTTTTAACATTTCTCCTCCTCATCGATTTAAATTATTTCCCTCATTACCCACTACCTTTCTTTCCTCTATCCTATCTCTCACTTCTTAGATTTAGATAAATATTGTTATTAGATTTAAGTATTTGAAATTATTATAACTGATATGTAAAATACCATGTACTATAAAAGATCATGTCTTAATGTACAAACCATCTGTTAAATAAATTGAATTTAAAATTGAAAGTGATAAAGAGCGATGGATAGTCACTACGTCACAGTCAAAATTGCAAGGTGATGTTGACTCATCAAAAGCAAGACGGAGACTGCTATACTTATTTATATTTTAATGATTTATTCTTGGAGTGCTATATCTGATAGCTGTAAAATTGCTTGTAGATAAATGAAATAAAAAGAATATCTATATATAAGGTCGATGTTTATCGACACTTATCGTCGCTTTTCCGGCAGATTGGCATAAGTCGAAATTTGTCGTTTTGTGTAACCTACTTCTTCTAGTTACCGCGATGTGAAAAAGTGCAGCTCTCAATTATCAAAAAAATCCCCCTCATTTTGTACGCAGTAATGACATTTTTTAGCTCTGCTGTTATCGTCGATATGATCGGCTTTGTGTGTTCCAACAAAACAACACAACTAAAAAAATGCCAAATAATAAAGCAGCAACCGAATTTTTACATCATTTGGACATTTTTTTGGTTTGGAAAAATTTTTTCGGCAAAAAAAATTGATTCTTCAAACTAAATTTTGAGAAAAGTGACACTTTTGTTTTTTGCCATTAAGCTTGAAAATAATGAAATGGGCTAATAACATTTGTTATTTTATGTCAAAATGTCAAATGAATTTATTTGAACTCAAATGATTTTTGTTTTTTTTTTTTAAATTATGCCAATTTACCTTATAAGATAATGTCTTATTTTGTCTGTCCTTTTTGCCTAAAGAGCACAAAAAGGCCAAATCTACTAAACAATTATTAAAATCAACAGAAAGTAAAATTCATTTTTTACTGTCTTTGTATATTTTTAAGAGTACCTCTTAGTCGTTTCCAACTACTTGTCAAATTGGCAAGAAGTAGCACGCAACAGATTTCCGAAGATAAGACAGTGTGCACGGTTACACATATTTTGCTAGCTGATCCTTTGGATCTACAGAGTACGGAGGATATAGAACCTGATGGACCTGGTGGTTCTTCACACTATGGAATAGAAACAAGTGCTTCAATTTCAAATCCAGAAGATTTACACATTGTTCAAATTCTATGGATTCATCTGAACCTGAAACTGATGGATCATCATCGTCAGATAAAGAATCTTCAATAAGAGTACAGCACATGTACAAGAAGTGCGTTGGAGTCGACTCGTCAAAAAGAAGATGAAAAACTGTGACATCTACTATGGCGACTGCTACAAACAACAGAAACAGCGCTTATTTGGGTGCGGATTTGTCGTTAGAGCAAGACTCAGGGATAAGGTGATTAGCCAAAATCCAGTTAATGAGTGGATAATGACCATCCGCATCAGGGCTAAATTCGCCAACATTAGCCTAATATGCGCCCACGCTCACACGGAAGACAAAGTCGACAATTCCAATGACTGTTTCTACAAGCTCCTCGAAGAAACATATGAGCAGTAAATCTTGTTGTAAGTAGTACACGCTTCCCGCATCTCAAAATTCATAAATGGCGATCCCCAGATCAATTAACCATCAACCAAATTGACCATGTTGCGATCGACGCAAGGCACTCTTCCAGAGTGCTAGATTTCCGAACTTTCCGAGGGGTCAACTTTGACTCGGACCACTACCATGTTGTAGCCAAGGTACGAATGAGGATATCGTGTTCACGACCTACACGAACTAATGCTGTTAAGAGATATGACGTCGGAAAGCTACAATCGCAAAAGATTGCCAATGCCTTTTCCAATCGAGTGTCCCTTCAATTATCCTTGAATCCCATGCCGCCAGCATTAAGCATTAAAGACCAGTGGCAGCAATACCAAGAAGCCATCAGAACCGCTGCCTCTGAGGTTCTGGGTTTCACTCGGCCACCAAAACGAAACCCATGGTTCGATGAAGAATGCAGGCAGGCAAATGCAGCCAAACAAAAAGCACGACAAATGCTGATGCAACAACGAACAAGGGCTGCTTACGATCAATATAACGAGATCTACAAGAAGAAAAGAAGGGGAGAACACCGAATTCTCAAAAGAAAAAGAAGCAGCATGAGAAGCGCTCGTTTGAGGAAATAGAGCTGTGCCATGACAGGAACGAGATTCGGAAATTTTACGAAAAGGTAAAAAGATCCTGCCAGGGTGGCAAACCCCGAATTCAAGCCTGCAAATACCAGCAGGGAAACATAGTTGTAGAGTCACAGTCACCTGAGGATCTGGAAAGATCACTTCTGCAGACTGCTTAACGGCGATGAGGACACAAATTCCGCTGTCAGGCAGGTTGCCCCATTCAGCCTGGACGATGATCAAGAATGCCGTCCTCCCGACCTAGAAGAGGTTAAGCTTGCCATATGCAAACTTAAATCAAATAAGACTGCAGGTGCAGATGGCCTTGATGCCGAACTTTTCAAGGCAACTGGAGACCAGTTGGAAAGGAGCATGCACCAGCTGATCTGCATGATATGTTCGGAAGAAAGCATGCCCGATGAATGGAACCTCAGTATCGTATGCCCGATCATAAAGAAGGGAGGCCCTCACTATTGAGCCAATTACAGAGGGATAAGCCTTATATATATATCTATATAAGCCTTAGCTTATAAGATCTTATCTGCTGTAATATGTGAACGTCTGAAACCCCACGTCAACAACTTGATAGGTCCTTATCAATGTGGTTTTAGACCAGAGAAGTCCACAATAGACCAAATTTTCACATTACGGCAGATCTTGGAAAAAACCCAAGAATATAATATCGATATTCACCATCTCTTTATCGATTTCAAGGCCGCGTATGACAGTATTTTACAGAGACGAGCTGTACAGAGCCATGTCTAGTTTCGGCATCCCTGCAAAACTCGTACGACTATGCAGGATGACTTTGGAGAATTCACGCTGCTCCGTCAAGGTTGGTACAGAACTCACCGAGGCCTTTGATGTCGAAAAAGGTTTAAGGCAAGGCGACAAATTTTCATACGATTTCTTCAACATCATACTTGAAAAGATTGATCAAACGTCAACACTAGAGGAACAATCTTAATCTTTCAAAAGTCTACAATTACGCAGACTAATTTATTAATACGCAGACGATATTGACGTAATGGGAAGAAAAAAGCGTGATGTCATAGGTGCTTTTGCGAGTATTGAAACAGAAGCGGCAAAAATGAGTTTGATGGTTAATGAGGGCAAAACGAAGTATATGTTGTCATCAAACAAGGACACAGAACATCGACGAATTGGACAAAACGTCACAATAGACAGACATAACTACGAGGTAGTACAAGACTTCGTCTACCTAGGATCCGCTGTAGACACGGACAACAACATCAGTGCGGAGATCAAACGGAGAATAACTCTTGCCAACCGTTGCTTCTTTGGGTTAAGAAGGCAATTGAGAAACAAAACCCTCTCTAGAAAAACCAAGGTGACCTTGTATAAGACCTTAATCATCCCAGTCCTGCTGTACGGCGCGGAAGCATGTACCTTATCGAAAGCGGATGAGGAAACCCTTGGTCGTTTCGAAAGAAAAATTCTCCGAATGATCTTTGGTCCCGTATGCGAAAACAATGTGTGTAGAAAAAGATACAACAACGAGCTGTATGAGCTGTACCGCGACATGGACATAGCCAGATGAGTACGCATCGCGAGGCTACGATGGTTGGGCCATGTAGAGCGGATTGACCCAAACGCTCCGGCTCGTCGGGTTTTCGAAAGCACATTGCAGGAAATCGCGGAAGGGGAAGACCTCGTTTTAGGTGGTTCAATCAAGTGGATGAAGACCTCAACCGACTTAAAGAGTAAAACTGGAGAGAGCTCGCCCGAAATCGAAGTCGTTACAGAAGGATGTTGGTTGAGGCCTAGGTTCACCCCAAACTGTAATGCTCACCTAAGTAATTAAGTAAGATGTATAGGTAACGCAATATTTAAAAAAAAAAATCGATTTATTCCGTTTTGCGAAAAAAAAATAGGCACACAATATTTTTTATCTGACTGTTCGAAAAAGTGTCGTTTTCCACGTAATTAAAAGATATGAAATAAAAATTTTAAATATTAGGTATATTATTTTAATTCAATTCTTTTTTGGCATCTCAGTCTTAAGCGGTACTGAGCTTAGAGCAAGCTCATATGTACGCACTTATCTACGCTCTTCATCATTAATGCAAGTGTTAGTGGTTAGTAAAAAACGCCAACACAAGCACAAAAGAACGTATTCGAACAAAGACATAACATTTAACATAATTAACTTTTACTACATCGATAAAACAAAATCAAACTATAAAAACATTATTGAAAGTATAAAAAAAATACAAGTAAAATAACCTACAATTAACTAATAATTAAATACAAATTAAATACAAAACAAAAATTATGCTTGTGGAGCACTGGTTTTCAGTTTTAATTTTAAACTGCTTTTACTAAGATTGAAATTCTAGAAAACGTATGAATCTGTGTTGTACTGCCCCAATACGAGATTTATGAACTTCATATAGAGGTGACCAAACCTGAGAAGCATACTCGAGATAGGGACGAACATGACAGTTGTATAAGGAAAGCGTAACATAGGGGTCGTTAAATTCTTTTGCCCATCTCTTTATAAACCCAAGCATTGAATTTGCTTTACTTGTTATGAGGTTGATGTGTTCATTGAATTCAAGGTTAGTACTAAAAATGACACCAAGGTCGCGGTAATTCGAGACTTGAGATAACGATTGCTGAGATATTGAATTATTTTCCAATACAGGGAATCCTTTTGCATGAGAACGTCATGTAAAAGGGTTAGAATTGTATAACCTACTCATGTGAGCTATCTGCTCTTGCGTTAGTTCTGTGGTGGTAGCAATGCAAAAACTCTAGATTACGTAGTTGGTGAGATCCTCCGCAATATTTGAACCCTATGTGGGGGAGCAAGTCGGGAGCACTAATCGAACCTGTTATAAGTTAATGGAAAAATACTAAATCATTGTTGGTCCGTCTTTGTGAGAGTGGTTGAAGATTTAAAAGACGAATACGATTTTCATAAGGGGGGAGTTTAAAAGGATCAAGAAAGGAAAGGAAAAGATTCCCCTCTAATATCAGTTTTGCATTTATTACACTCCATAATTCTTATTGAATAATTTAAGGTTCAAGACCCGCGCACTTTAAGTCCGTTTTCTTATGTGCACCGGTGCAACAATCTCAAAAAAGAACAATTAAAATTTCTATTTAACTTAGAGCGATTTAAACACGTATGTCTTCTATGAAGGTTAAAAAAAAAAAAAGATAAGTTCATACTTTAAAAATAGATCTTATCAAGTCAAATTTCGGCATATGTGGAAAGTTTCATGCAAAAACTTCGTGTAGTGGTCTCGACCGGTACAGCAGCGGTGTATTGGATACATGTCCCATGTTGAAGTTCATATGTGATGACTGTATAACGTACATACACAATGTTGACTTAGCGGTGCGCGATATACAGGAGTCGGTTAACAAAAAACGGAAATTATTTACGCGAGTATAAAAATGAATTTGAGGAGTCTCTTAAAAAAAATGAACTAGAAATAAAAGATTTACTACATGTAATTGAAGCTAGATATGTAGATAGATTAAAAGAGATGAAATTGGCACAGAAAGATTGTGAAAACAGTGTTAAAGAAATTGGAAAACATAGTGAAATATTTAAAGAACAAAGTGTTAAAATATGCGATAGTGTTAAAAGAATAGAAAGTGAAAATTTAAACACAATGCAAAGTGAAAGCGAAATCAAGAAAGATTTTGTTAAAGAATTGAAGCAAATAAAAGTTTCAATTGTAAATGAAAAAATCAAAACAACACCAACACAAACACAACATCCAACATATGCAGAAAAAATAAAAGAGAAAAATAATGTTGTCATAATAAAACCTAAAGAAAATCAAAACAATGTTAAAACGCGAAAAGTTATCAAAAACACAATAGATCCAACAAGTTTGCAATTAAAAATTCGTAATGTTAAGAATATTCAAAACGGAGCTGTATTAATTAAAGGGGATGAAGCTTCAGTGAAAAAAATACAAAATGAGTTCAAAGAAAAGCATAGTGATGACTATAATGTTAATATACCAGTGCGAAGGAAACCACGAGTGCTTATAGTAGGTATGAAAGAGAAAGTGGGTGAGGATGAGCTAGTGAAGTCACTTAAATGTCAAAATGAGCTAAATGAGTGTTCAACATTTGACAAGTGTGCTGCAACCAAAGGACCTGGTAGGAAGATTCAAGGTAAAATGCATCAGTACAACGTTGGATCGCCTTTTGAGAGGATTGCAGTAGATGTGGCTGGGCCTTTTCTAGAGACCAACGCTGGAAACAAGTACATTCTGGTTGTAATGGACTATTTTAGCAAGTGGCCTGAGGCGTTTGCCATCCCAAATCAAGAAGCCAAAACGGT
The DNA here is from genome assembly GCA_949752695.1 of Melanostoma scalare. Taxonomy (NCBI): domain Eukaryota; kingdom Metazoa; phylum Arthropoda; class Insecta; order Diptera; family Syrphidae; genus Melanostoma; species Melanostoma scalare. Next base: position 64,713,332 of record OX456986.1, on the reverse strand, counting down.
GGTCGACCAGATTGTGTTTAACTGGGTGAGTAGGTTTGGCGTGCCTATGGAACTCCATTCCGACCAAGGGAGGAACTTTGAGTCAAACATCTTCCAAGGAGTGTACGGACTACTTGGCATTAAGAAGACGAGAACCACACCGCTTCATCCAAAATCTGATGGGATGGTTGAAAGATTCAACCGGACCTTGAAAGAACACCTCACCAAGGTCGTAGGCGACTACCAAAGAGACTGGGATAGGCACGTACCGCTATTCCTGATGGCCTATAGAAGTGCAGTACATAGCTCGACAGGACAAACACCATCTGACATCCTGTTCGGGAAAACCATGCGGCTGCCCAGCGAACTTAAATTTGGATGCCCCACAGAGGACACGAACGAGTATGTGGACGACCTCAAGGAGAGACTCGCTGACATCCATAAAAGAACAAGGGAACGGATGAAAACCTACAGCGACCGGATGAAGACACGGTACGACACAAAAGCGACAACGGCAGGATTCCACGCAGGAGATCGTGTGTGGCTTTATAATCCTCATCGTCAAAAGGGATTGTCACCGAAACTTCAGCAGAACTGGGAAGGTCCTTATACTGTTGTCACGAGGGTTAACGATGTGGTTTACCGCATCCAAAGAGGACTAAGAGGCAAGTTAAAAGTAGTTCATTGTGACCGGCTGCATCTATATAGTGGCGAGGCTGCAGGTGGAATTATTCGGGACGAACAATCTTAAGAAGGGGGCAGTGTAACGCGAACCCAACATTTAATACCAATTTCCTAATCGAAAACCATCAACCGAAAACACAAGCTGCAACACTATTGTAAGTGTAGAAATATACCAGGAGAGAAAATGTTTGACAGGAGTGGAGAGTGGAGACCATGTGGAAATTACTGGAGAGTTCTAGATGAAAAGTCATTCGATATAAATAGGCCGCCCGAGGCAACCAGATGTTTGTTTTGATTATAGAGTGATAGATAATGTTAAGACTTAAGAGTGAGTTATTGTGATTATTGGTGGAGTTGAAATCGAATAAAGTAGATCTGAATAAAATTGGTAGAATTAAAGTGAAAGGTAAAGTTTTATTTTTGCGAACTAAGCGCACGTTACAATATACTTACTTTTGTCTTGTAATAAAACTCATTGAATTAAGACTCGTGTTTCTCTAATTCCCAACAAAGGTTATGGGCCCAGATAAGATAAAAAACAAAAGTATTTAATTAAATCAATAGAAATGACGTCTTCATTGTACCAAATTGAAAGACTGGATGAAAAGAATTATGAATCGTGGAAACTTCAAATGAAGAGCGTAAAACCAGAAGGAGGGAGCAGTGCTGCATGGACAATCAAGGATGAGAAGGCCTTAGCCACCATTCTACTTTGCGTTAAGCCATCTCAGCTCAACTATATTAAAAACTGTGCGACATCGAATAAAGCCTGGATTATTTTAGAAAAAACTCATCAGCCACAAGGACCAGCGAGAAAAGTAACCCTTTTTAAGCAACTTTTACAGCTAAAAATGTCAGAAACTAACCACGTGCAACCCCATATTAACAGTTCTGCATCTCTCGTTGAAAATTTAAAAGAGATAAGTATATAACTTCAAGATGAACTATTATCAATCATTTTACTCTCTAGCCTCCCTACCAGCAATGAAAATTTTGTTCTTGCCATAGAAGCTCGAGATACCTTACCAACATGCGAGAACTTAAAGATAAAGCTTCTAAAAGAAGGACACAGAAGAGAAGGGGTTGAACAAAATACTTTTGCACCAGAACAGGCATTATATGTACATAACCGACGGCAAAGACGATCTTCATATAATAATCAACAGGTAACAGCTCAGTAATCAGTAATCATCAGCAGCAAGCACAACGTGGGATAACCGATCAACAAGTATTTAGAGGAGTCTGCTTTAATTGTAATCGTCGTGGGCACTTGGCATCTCAGTGTAGAGAGAAAACAGAAACAAATCGACAACAGCTTCATTTGCCATGATAAATGCAGCATGCGTCGGATCTCTAACTAGTCGATCATGGATATTTGATAGTGTATCGACAAGTCATCATGCTGTGATAAAAGTATGTATATTAGCTTTTGCTCACACGTTGAACAGATTTCACTAGCTAACAACGCACATGTCTTATCGGAAGGCATGGGTGAAGTTATTTTGAAAACTAATAATGGCATTGTCACTCTTAAAGATGTTCTGTACGTGCCGACTATGAAAATAAATATCAAACTATTTTTGACCACAACGATGCAAATATCGTGAAAAGTGATGGTAAAATTGTATTATCTGCAAAGAAAAATGCAGAATATGTATGTATGTGAAATTTTGAAAAATAAGGTTAATTCATTTTTTACACATTATTAAGAAAGACTTGGTAAGAGGATTAAATCTTAAAGGCAAAATAGATAATTTTCAGTGCGAAGTTTGCATGAAAGGAAAGATATGCTCGTTGCCATATGTGTGTGAATAGAATAGGAGCGATGGTGTATTAGATTTAATACATACTGACATTATGCGGCCCCATGAGGAAAACGTCAATCGGAGGAGCAAAATATTTTTTGCTATTTATTGATGATTTTTCAAGAAAATTTTTTGTTTATTTTTTAAAGGCTAAAAGTGAAGCACTGGACATGTCTAAGAAGTTCAAAGCTATCGTCGAGACACACACTTCGAAGAAGATAAAGACACTTAGGAGCGATAACGGCACTGAGTTTGTGAATAAAGCATTCACAGATTTTTTGGATTCGAATGGAATCAGTCACCAGCTAACCGCACCGTACACACCACAGCAAAACGGAGTTGCAGAGCGGGCTAACAGAACAGTTGTAGAGATGGCCCGCTGCATGCTGCTTGGATCAGGACTACCTGAAAATGTTTGGGCGGAGGCAGTTAATGCTGCAGTGTACTTAAGAAACCGCTCGCCATGCAGCACAATGCAAGGAATTAAACCATTTGAGGCTTGGTCAGGTTATAAGCCATCTTTCTCGCACTTGAATGTGTTTGGTTGCAAAGCTATCATGTTGAACAAACGCCCTGGGCGCGGCAAGTTTACCTCAAAAGGCATTGAATGTGTAATGGTCGGCTATGCAAGTGGATCTAAAGCATATCGCCTATATGATCATAAGAGTGGTAAAGTATATAATATTAGCCGTGATGTGAAGTTCATAGAATCAGAAAATTTTGAGACATAATATAAAAATGTTGAATATTTACTTACAGAACCTACCAAAAATGAAGTTGAAGTACCACAAATAAAAATTGAAACGGATACTGAAAGCATATTCAAAGATGCTTTGGGACCAGATGATTTGGATGTTGCTGTAGCAGATGCTGTTGAAAAAGTTGCTGATGTTGAGTCTGTTACTGAAACGGAAAATATAAATACTGATAGCGGTGGTAATGAAAACGAACCTATTCAAGTAAGTCCTAGAAAATTAAGAAGTGGTAGAGTTCGTTTAGATAGTAATAGCAGTAGAGGAGTGCCTTATTCTTTGAATTATTTAAACGATGTTGAAAGCCATTGCCCTAATACGGTGGAAGAAGCCTTAAGGGGTAAAGATGGTAGCAAATGGCTTCAAGCTATGAATGAGAGTTTAATTCTCTCACTAAAAAACAGACCTGGATGCTTGTTGATTTGCCTGATAACAGACGCGCAATTAAGTCAATGTGGGTTTTCAACATCAAACGCAATAAAAATGGACAAATTGAGCGTTATAAAGCAAGGCTTGTTGCTAAGGGTTGTACACAAAAATACGGTGTCGATTTTTATGAAACGTTTTCTCCAGCGGCAAGGTACTCAAACACACTGTAACGTGCGCTTAGTTCGCAAAAATAAAACTCTACCTTTCAATTTAATTCTACCACTTTTATTCAGTATCTACTTTCGATATACACTTTATTCGAACTCAACTCAATTACGTTTATTCAATATTCACACTATCACTTTCTAAATAAAACTGACTTCTGGTTGCGTCAGCTCCCTCTTTATATAGAAGTGTGAAATATCGAGAGCTTTCTAGTAGTTTTGCTATGAACCATGATGTCTAGACAAGTTCCCCTCCCGGTATATTTCTGCACACACACACACACTCACAACCAACGTCTTCCATTATACCATTCCAACTCGTGTAAAATATACTGTTATAATGCAGTAATTGAAATGTTACTTACATATGTGAAAGTAATGGAAAGTCCTAGAGTAAATGTTGGATGGGATAGATGCCGAGTGTATCAACATTCCAAAATACAAAGATGTTTTAAGTGTGCAGGTTTTAACCATACATCTAAAAATTGTACGAAAGACAAAGTGTGTATTAAATGTGCGGAAAATCATGACGTGAAAGTGTGTACTAGTAATAATAATAAATGCATCAATTGTCAAAATGCAAAAACAAACTTAAGAATGGACTTAGATGATAATCATACGGCGAATGATCCAAGTTGCCCAGTTCTCCAGAGAAAACTGAAAATTGCAGAAGAGCGTACAGACTAATAGCAATTAGAAGATATTAGGTGTATCAATTTTAATATACAAGGTTTATCTAATAATTTTGATGAATTAGAAAGCATAGTGGAAAATGAAAATGCTGATATTCTAGTGCTAACAGAGACACATGTTACAGACTCAAATGACTTAAAGTATTTAGAACTTGAGGGATATTATCACCCTTTTAGCTGTGAAAGCGAGTCTAGTTATACCGGTGGTGTTGTTGTCTATGTCAAAAATAATTTTAAATGTCATCTTCTTAAAAAATATAAAGTTAGTATGCAATATTGGTGTTTGATGTTAAAAGTGCAATATGAAAATTATCCTGTGATACATATATGTGGTGTATATAGATCTCCTAGTCGAGTATCATCGAAACGTGAATTTTGTAACGCACTAGAAAACTGGTTAGAATATCTATCCCAATGTGGTAGATTTATAATGGTAGGTGACGTCAATATTGACTGGTTTGATTAAACGGACACGTACACGCGAAAAATTTCAAACATTTTTAACGATAACGGTCTAAACATGATTGTAAATGAGCCTACGCGAGTAACAAGTAACTCAAAAACATTGATTGACTATGTGATCACAAACTGCACTGACGCAGTAACTGCAAGAGTGAATAATAATATCAAAATAAGTGACCACGAATCCATTGACATATTTATTATAAACCAACACAAGACCCAACATAAAAAAACAGTTAGATACTGTTCTTATAAATAGTTCATTCAGATGGTAACCCTGCCTTATCATCTAGTGTTTAGTTTTGCGCTCTTGAATTTTTTTAATTTTTAATAGTATTCAATCGTTAAATATACCCCAAAAGTATTCTAAGATCGGTTTAACAAGTGCCCATATCGAGTAAACATTTAATAATACCCGATTCTACTGTGCTAGTGCTAGTACTGAATATTAGTTTAATATAAAAATTGATAATTTCAATTCATCATTTAACAGTACCATTAACCTTAGCATCAACAGTATTTTTAAAACTTGCTTTATAGCGTATTTTATTACATTTCCTAAAAAGCATCTTGCATAAAATCTCCCCAGTTTACAATAAAGTGGCTATAATTCTTTGTGTGTCTTATACTTTGGAAGTTATTCAAGTTTTAAGAAAAAACAAACTATTTATTACTTGTAATCTCAAAGTTTAAGGGTTGCCAAATCATTTATTTGTGTAAATTTATCTGATTAATATTTTTGTGTCGCTCACGTAAAACGCCCAAGTGACAATGAATGATTCAAATTGTTTAATATGCAAAAAATACACTAACGACATAACGGTGTCTTGTGATGTGTGCCTTCAGCAAGTTCATGCGAAATGTGTCGGATTGAAAGGTAAAGATGCAGATAAGTTTGTTTCTGTAAAAGGGTTTCATTTCTATTGCCAAGAACACGATAAAATTTCAGTGGATAAATTACACTGGAAAATTGTAAAGCTCAAGAAGCTTTTTGCTAGTGCTAATTCAATTTTTAAGGAGTTAGATTGGATTTTTGACTTTGAAACTTCTTGCACTAATGTAATGTCAAATTCGTTTAATAATATTGAACTAGATGCTCTGACCCCGGTTGCAACATCTCAACATCCCCTTATCTTCCTTACCCCGTCACCCCAGTCGCAGCCTCTTCCCTTACAACAACAAACACACAAGCTATCACATGCAAAACAATCAAATTGCAACACGCAAAGTTCAGAATTGGAGTATCAACAACAACAACAACAACAACAACAACAACAACAACAACAACAGCTGCAACAACCCCAACAGCAGCAGCAACAAAAGAAGCAACATCAACAACAGCAACAACAACACCAACAACACCAACACCAACACCAACACCAACACCAACACCAACACCAACACCAACAACAACAACAACAACAACAACAACAACAACAACAACAACAACAACAACAACAACAACAACAACAACAACAACAACAACAACAACAACAACAACAACAACAACAACAACAACAACAACAACAACAACAACAACAACAACAACAACAACAACAACAACAACAACAACAACAACAACAACAGCAACAGCAAAAAAAATCACGTCAACGTAATGTGTCTGCAAATTTAGAACCGAGAACACTACGCTCAGGCGCTATCAAAACTGCTGGAAGCAATACTGGTATTTGTGGATTGGTTACTAGCGAACCACTGGACTCTCCAATAGCTTCCATTGCGGATGAGGGGTGCTCTAACCAGTTAGTTCCCAAACCGACATATACAATTTTGCCACTTTCTATACCTAGAAGAGATCAACCATTGGCGCTACCAATAATGGATTCTCGCCCATGTGATCCTTCCTGCTCATTTGAAGCCGAAGCCAACAGTGGTCCACTAACTACTGCTACCATTCGAAGCTCAAATAAAAATTCACCTGCAAGCAACAATACCAACGAAACAGTATCCATTGCCACATCCATTGAATCAAGTGAAAGGATTTTAGCTCAACGCCATCGAAAAATTGTGGGAATCGACTCTTCGGATACGTCATTGCAAGTAGTACCAAGCATGAAGTGGTTACACTTGTCGCGTTTCGCCATCAACACTTCTGAAGAATCAATAACTGCATATATGGCAAGTAGGCTTAAAATCTCTTCAACCTCCATAAAATGCAAAAAACTTCTGAAAAGAGATGCTGATACTAATGAACTTTCATTTTTGAACTTCAAAGTAGCCATTCCGGAGAATCTGTTGAAACAAGCTCTCAATCCCTCTGTTTGGCCTATGGGAGTAGAAGTTCGTGAATTTATTTTCACTCCAAAAAACCTGAACATCCGGAAAATGCCATTGGGAACATAGAAAAAGTAGAACAACCTGCGCAAGAAAAATCATTTCTTTTATTTTACCTTAACGCTGGTGGTCTAAGAACCAAACTTCATAGAATGCTTCTTTTTTCCTCGTCATCACTATATGATGTGATTGCTCTCACTGAAACTTGGCTTCGTGAGAACCATCACACAGCTGAAATGCTCAACAGTCAACAATACAACGTTTTTCGGAAAGATCGATGTCCTGATACAACTGGAAAGGACAGAGGTGGAGGTGTTATGATTGCAGTGCGATCATCGTTTTCATCCACTGAAGTTCCATTGCCATCAAAAGGTACAGATTTGCAGTACGATATTGATCAGCTAATTATTAAAGTAAATTTAAATGAAATTCATGATGTGTACATTGCTGTAAGTTATATACCACCAGAGAGTTCTGTCGAAATTTACAAACTTCACATTGATAATTGTTGCGAAGTATTAAAAAATTTGAAAGAAAACCAACATATTGTTATAGTTGGAGATTTTAACTTGCCATTTGTTAAGTGGGTTTTTGATGAAGACGATCTCTGCTTATTACCCTTCAATGTAAGGAATGATTGTGATAGTGAAGTTGTCGACAGATTGACAGCGTATGATCTTCAGCAAATAAATAGATTCCCTAATAACCTTGATCGTATTCTTGATTTGATTTTTATTGACAAAGAACTTTGCGCTGATGTTAATCTTCCCTCTAACTTGCTGTCAAAATCAGACCACCATGTAGCATTAGACATAAGTTTCAAATACTATATTTATTTTAAAGCTGCTGCTCAAGACATTAACACTTATGATTACACTAAAGGTGATTTTGTTTCCATGTCAAATTTTCTTGTTTCTTTTGATTGGATGTCTGTCTTAAGCAACTCAGATCTTAATAATGCATACCTCAACTTTACAGATAAGCTTAAAGAGGCAGTCAATTTATTCATTCCGAAGACTATTAAGAATGTCTCTAACAAACCGCCGTGGTTCAATAGAGAACTGCTAAATCTAAATAATCGTAAAAATAGAGCATATAAATTGTATCGAAACTCTAACAATAGTTCTTCATTATATGAAAAATATTGCAGTGTTCAAAAGAGGTTTGATTTTCTAAATAATTTTTTGTACAAGCATCACATTTTTTGTATTGAAAGCAAACTGAAAAGCAATGCAAAATGTTTTTGGAATTTCATTAACAGCAAAAAGAAATCGGTGGGCATTCCTAGCACTATGCATTTGTCGGGCATAACTTCATCCGACCTTCCAACAGTTTGCAATCTGTTTGCGCAGTTTTTTAGTTCAGTGTATGTTCCCCTAAATGATGCAACAGTGCTTGATAGAAATGGTTCTTCGAGTTTGATGGATATCGGCTTTTTAAATATTTCTATTGATGAAGTGTTAGAAGAGTTGTGTGCATTGAACTTAGATAAGCAACCGGGCATGGATGGTTTTCCTCCTATACTTTTAAAAAATTGTGCGCAGGCTATTGCCCTGCCTCTAACTATGATTTTCAATCGTTCACTCGAGGCAGGCTCCTTTTTAGATTGTTGGAAGTGCTCATTTGTTACCCCTATTCACAAGGCTGGATCTAAGAACGAAGTAACAAACTATAGACCAATATGTAAAATATCAACAATCCCAAAACTGTTTGAAAAAATTATTTATAAAAAACTTGCTGCTTCACTAAAAAAATTAATTTCACCATATCAGCACGGTTTTGTTAGCGGCAGATCTACTACCACCAATCTTGCTATTTTTTCTAATTTTGTGCTAACGACTCTTGAAAGTGGTTCACAGTGCGACGTAGTTTACACAGACTTTTCGAAGGCTTTTGATAAAGTAGATCACGCCGTTCTTATTTGTAAGCTGCGAAGATATGGCTTTCACTCAAACATGTTGGAATGGCTCAGTTCGTATCTCAGTGGTCGAACTCAATATGTTCGTATAGACAAGTGCTTATCGCGTGCCATGAATGTCACATCCGGTGTTCCTCAAGGAAGCCATCTTGGGCTATTATTATTTCTGTAACTTGTTAATGATATTCCTAATGTTCTTGTTCAATCCCAATGTCTTATGTATGCTGATGATTTAAAAATTTACTGCACTTTTAATAGCATATGTGATTGTTTAAAATTGCAAAAAGACTTATTAAACTTATTTATGTGGTGTGAACAAAACAAATTGCAATTAAATATTTCAAAATGTCAAAGTTTAACTTTCTGTCGTCGTCAGTCTTGTGTAAATTTTATTTACTTTATAGGAAACGTGCCTCTTAGTAAAATTACCGAAAAAAAAGATCTAGGAGTTGTATTTGACTCGATGCTTACATTTAATAGCCACATAGACTACATCGGAGCGAAAGCCAATTCTATGTTGGGATTTGTAATTCGAAATTCGAAAGAATTTAAAGATCCCTTCACTCTTAAATGTTTGTATTTTGCTTATGTAAGATCAGTCCTCGAATATTGCTGTGTTATATGGAATCCGATTTATGCAACACATTCAAACAGATTGGAGCGAATTCAAAAACGTTTCACTAGATACTTGTTCTATCTTTTGCGCTGGAATATTGTTAGACCTTCATACAATGCTCGCTGCCTGCTTTTTGGCCTACAAGACCTGGAAATACGTCGTAAATATTTTGATGTAATGTTTGTAAGAGATGTCTTAAATGATAAAATTGAATGCTCTTTTTTGCTTGATTTGATTGGTATCAATTGTCAATCATATTCTTTCAGATTCAATAATTTATTTTTTGTACCATATCATAGAACTAATTATGGTTTCAATGAACCTATTGCGCGTTGCTTAAGACAAGCAAACTCAGTATGTGATAATGCAGGTATTGATATTTTGAACTTTTCTTACAGTAGAAATATTTTTAAATCAAATTTGAAGTCTATTTTGCACTCTGGTGGTTAACTAGGTATATATATATAATCCATGTTTTGTATTGAATAGTCTGTAAGATTTTTGTAATTCTGATTGACTGAATTAAATAAATAAATAAATAAATAAATAAATAATCAAAATCTTTTTGTGTCAAAACTTTTGAAAATACCCTTTTTTGTTATTGATTATGAGCAATCAATTAACTTGAACGTCCTATGTGATCATTTTGTGTATAATCTAAAAAGTGTTGTCGACTCTATGATTATAGAAAAAAAAAAAAGTCCCTTATAGTAACGCGGAGTGGTTTAATTATGAATTAGGAGTGGAAAAAATGCGAAAAGTCAATCTTTATAGAAGAGCTGTTCTTACAAATGATGAAAATATATGGCACGAGTATCAACAATGTAGAATTCAATTCAAGAGGAAAATTCGACTAGCTAAATCTTTGTTTATAAAAAACCAAATTGAAAATGCAAATAATCCAAAGGACATGTGGAAAAAGTTAAAGAAATATGTTCTTAAGAAAAGTGACGAAACTATATTGGAAATAGAAATAGAAGATGGTTCTGTGATAAATAATAGTGCAATAATGTGTGACAAATTCAACAACTTTTTTGTTCAGTCTATACATGAAATAACCAGATCTGTGATATTTTGTGATTATTCAAATTTACTTGAGCAGTGCAATATAGATTTTAAGTTCAGTCTAGTCAACATAATTAGTATACGAAGTCCAATAGATCTGCTTAGCAAGAAAAGAGACTTTAATTATATGAATGTTAAAATGTTAAAAGACTCCCTGTGTGTTGTTGGCTCAATAATTGAAAAAATAATTAATATGTCCCTTAGTGCCGGTGTTTTTCCATAATCTTGGAAAGAATCGTTGATAGTACCCATAAAAAAGATCCCCAATGCAAAAACTATGTGTGATTTTAGGCCAATAAACATGATGCTCCTATATGAAAAAGTAATAGAAAAATGTGTAGTAATACAACTCCAAAATCACTTAGAAAGTCAAGAGCTTATAGACACTTATCAATCCGGATTCCGTGCAAATCACTCATGTGAAACGACTTTGAACTTTGTCATTAATGATTGGAGAAGGGAAATAGATGATAAAAATGTGGTAGTTGCTGTATTTCTGGACTTAAAACGAGCTTTCGAAACAGTAAACCACGAAATAATGCTTAAAAAGTTGAAGTATTACGGTATAAAGGGAGTTGAGTTTAAGTGGTTTAAGTCATTTATAACAGGTAGGACACAACGCACTACCGTAAATGGGAAAATAACAAACAATAGTGTCAATGTAGGAATACCACAAGGCACAATACTGGGAGTGTGGTTGTTCCTATTATTCATAAATGACATGAGTAAAGTAATTAGATCTTCGAAACTAATTTTGTTTGCTGATGATGGTTTGCTCTACGCTTCTGGAAAAAATGTCGCAGGCTGCATAGAAGAAATCAACCAAGACTTGCAGAGAATAAGCACATGGCTGAAAATGAATAGACTGATATTAAATGTTGCAAAAACTAAATGTATGATTTTCAGATGTTGTCTTGTAAGTGCGTCCGAAAATGTAAATATGTATATAAATAATGAACAAGTTAAACAATTAAAATATCTTGGAATTTTATTAGACGAAAAACTAAACTTTAACGAGCACATAAATTACCTTTGTAAAAAAATATCAAAAAAAGTTGGAGTTTTACGAAAAAAAAGAAAAAATATATCTAAGACAACTGCTGTGAATTTATGTAATGTGTTAATTAAACCCCATTTTGATTTTTGTGCAAGTTTATTGTATATGTGTCCACAGAGTCACAAAGATAGACTTCAATTACAACAAAACAAAATTATGCGTTGTATTTTAAAATGTAGTCGATACACTTCAATAAGAACCATGTTAAATTCGATTAAATGGCTAAATATTAACCAAAGACTGTTTATGTTGTGTATGATATTTGTGTATAAAATTAAAAATAATATGTATCCTGACTATTTATGTGAAAACGTACGAACAAATGCAGACTGTGTCTTCAAACTTAGGAACAACAATGACCTAAGAATAGAAAGGTCAAGGACAGTGAGAGGTCAAAGAACTATATTTTACATGGGCTTCCAAGGTTTCAATAATCTGCCAAGAGAAATCAAAGATACAAATAATTGTTTAGAATTTAAAAGAAGAATTATCAACTATGTTAAAGAGAATGTTTATTAATCCAAAAATGTTCAAACAAATAGCTGTGATCGAGATATAAGACTTATTATTTAAAATTGTAATAATATACTAAATGGCTTATCATGAAGCTAAATAAAGATCATTCATTCATTCACACACAAACAATAAATACTGGTTGCATAAATCCGTGTTGTTGATTACAGATTATATTCCTTGCAAAGAATGATAAACTTTTGCAGACTACTTGTTAAAACAGCTTTGGAATGCATGAATTTTATTTGTTTTATAATGTATATAATATAGTATAATGTAATGTAATGTATATAGCATGTCCGCCTGTTAATCCAGAGATTCGAGTTCGAATCCCAACAGAGGCAAAAATGTTTTTTCTACGGGTATCGCCTTTCGCGAGGAATTGGCAGGTCCTCCGTTAGTATTCATTGCCATGAAAAGCGCATTCTCGATTAGCCGTTCGGAACCGGCAGAAAATTTAAGGTCCCCTCCATTCCCTCACAAGGGATGGTAGTGAGAAATGCGCTAGGCCCAGGGGCTCCTCGCTCTGTAGCGCCACCCTATTTATTTTTTATGTATATAATGATATACATCTAGCAAAAAAATGCAATTTTTTCATGACAAAAACTTTTTATTAATATGACAAAAACTTTAAATGGCTCTTCTGAATATTTGCGAATTTTGACTTGTGTCACTCTGCCGGAAAAGCGACGATATATAAACATTGCGTCTTAGAAGGGCACAACAACATGGTGAGCCCATTGTTGTACCTGGGCGAAACTCATAATGGAGTGAAGGTCACTAGAACTTTTTATTTTGATTTTAAAATCACGATTAAAATAATAAAATTCGATTATTTTTTTCTTTTTATTATTGCAATTGTATTTATAAACTATAGTAAGATTGTATACACTTTTGGACTGGTGGCGTGCCGAGCCTTCCATCGTAGCAGTCTCCGTCCCAAGCTATTGGTTTCGCCATTGGATATATAAAAGCGATAGCTGCCTCACCGGGTCCTCTTGTCCATAAGATTGTAAAATCGCATTTTTGACTTACTATAGTATATAAATACAGCTAGCCTGGTGGGTCAACCAGGCGCGGCGTAGCTCAGACCCTACGTTTATCAAATTGAAAGTTAAGTAAAGTAGCTATAAAGTTTCAATTTCGTTGTTGATTTACGTGTATTTTATATGGACAAAAGTGACATTCAGGAAAAATGCCATAACTCGGGAAAGCGTTGACCGATTTTAGATTTTTATAAAAACCATCTACCAACCTAAGCTACCACAAAAATTTGGTTCCATTTGGTCGGGCCGATCTCAAGTGATGAGATCACAACCAACCGTACACTTATTTTTATATATTAAGATGATACTACGAGCAGCTAAATCCATAAGGGTGGGCTGAGCCAGTCAGTTAAACGACGACGACGTTGTGCTCCATAATCAATTATTTGAAAACCTTTACTTTCTCTTTTAAAAACTAATAAATATCAAATACAGCGCCAAGATAAAATCATAATCAGCCTTATTATCAGTTTCACGTGAACTAATTCAACTCGAAAAAGATAACATTTCACAGTTTCCCTTATTCTGAGTTTCGGGGGAAAAAAATTTCCATACTCGCAAAAATTCTCTTATTATGAGCTATTTTCCGCGTGAAATGTGAAAACGTTGGGAAAATTGCAACTGAACGTGGTCTTTTTTTCGAAGTGAACTTTCTGATTACAAGTGGAATTTGGTTCAGGTGAAACTCATAATAGCTTTTAAAATTCCGGACGAACAAAAATGTTCCCGGCGAAAAGCTGTTCACGTGAAAGTCATAATAAGGCTGAATATATTTGGAGGCTAGGTTTCAATCTCAAAGTACCTACACAAGTCAAATGCTATACTTGCACTAATATTACAGCAGACGTTGACTAGATTTAAAACGATTAATCCATTTTTTTTCACGTACCATTTCAGTTTCCCGCCTTTTGAAAACACAAAACATAAAAAGAGAATTCTATCAATAGCTTGAGAATTGTTACAGGTTTAACACTAGCTTACTATAAAATAAATCAATTACTAGTTTAAAAACCAAAACCTTTTGTTTTAAAAATAACCCAATTTCTTACCTTTAGAGCTTCCAAAAAAATACACAATATTTTCTCTCTAACTGAAATATACACTGCATTCGCGTTCGTTCTGTTCAATGACCTTTTAAATAACCAATAAATTTGTTTGAGTAAAGACGAACATTTTAAACTGCAATTAAATAAAATACCTACATTTAGCCCAGTGTAATCACTTTGTGATCAAGTGTACCTACATAGGTATTCTCTGGCGACTCAAGTTATGAAGAATCCAAAATTAATATTTAACAAAAAATAAAGATGAAAATAAATTTTTATTTAATATTTAGCAATTATGAACTTAGATATATTTATTTTTTTTTTGGTTTTTCAGGTGACGAAATATAACGCGTTGACATTTTCGAATACAACCATTTTATTGGATATTGGAACTTGAGCATTGCATACATCACAGAGGAAATACAAAAAGAGGCAAAACCACACACACACACCACTTTATTTTCAGATTTCAAACCAGTTTGAAATCCGAAAATAAAGTGGTGAAAGTAATTTCGATGATAGTCCACTATTCCACGGCGCATTTATCTCGTGCATGAATGAAGTGCAAGCGAGAGAAAAATCGATATAGAAATCTATACCTAGTTTCCACTTAGAGTCGGGTAATCGAATCAGATTATGATTCAGATTTCGATGCAGGTATCTACTTATGGTGGATTTACATGCATCTGCAAGGGCAGATGAAAATCGGAAAAAGACACAAGATGTAAAATTCAAGCTTGTCTGATAGAGAGGGAACGCACCATCTGCACTTCCTAAGTTAATTTAAGGTATACACTGGCACTAATTCGAATTGAAGTGTGATTCAATTGTCGGCTATTACATGGCGCATGTTTTTAATGCGCATTAATCGCTTTTTTCGTTTTGAACTTGTATTCGGTAATGCTCTCATTATTACACGCTGCATTTTTGGAGTTGCGCATGTCTTTGCCAATTTTCTTTAATTCGTAGTGATCTATCAACTCACAAGTCAATTCCTTTGACCACTTGAACTCTTCCGCCATAGTACACAAAGTGATTTCTAAAGTAAGTTCAAATCAAGAATAAAGCAACTACGAAAAAAACGAATGGAGATAAAGAGAAACATGAAAAAATGCACGACAAATGCTACCCGTGCATGTCCGGGCAACTGTGTTTCTATCGCGATTTTTTTCTCGCTTGCTCTTAAGTCATGCACTAGAGAAATGCGCCGTGGAATAGTGGACATTCTAAGTGGAAACGAGATAATAGTTGCCCGGACATGCACGGGTAGCATTTGTCGTGCATTTTTTCATGTTTCTCTTTATCTCTATTCGTTTTTTTTCGTAGTTGCTTTATGCTGGGTTTACATGCATCTGCAACTGCGGAAGTTCAGAAAAGTAAAGCGAGACGGATGAAGATTACAAAGCACAATGGTTAAAAAGAGAGACGAATAGGATTATGGTAACTAGGAAGTTCGTTCCCTCTCCATCAGACAAGTATGAATTTTACATCTTGTGTCTTTTTCCGATTTTCATCTGCACTTGCAGATGCATGTAAATCCACCATTATTCTTAATTTGAACTTAGTTGGGAAATTAATTTGTATTATGGCGGAAGAATTCAAGTGGTCAAAGGAATTGACTTGTGAGTTAATAAATCACTACAAATTAAATTCAATATTATACGATCCCTGCCACCCCGACTATATAAATCGGGTTAAGAAAGCAAATACTTTTCAGATTTTAGATTCATTGAAATTGAAAGACCCATTGCTTTAAATAAATTTGATAAAAAGAAAAATACACACTTTGCGAAATCAATTTTTTAAAGAGTTTCGTGAAGTGGAAAAATTGAAAAAAGTGGAAGTGGAAGATACATCTTGGCTAAAACTCTGGTGATTTGAGCTGTTAATGTTTTTAAGAAACTACTGCAAGGCCCAGGTGTGCATGTTTTCAACAAATCATTAATTTCTTCTAAATTAATATTTTCAACAGCTCAACAACTGTTTCATTGGAAAATAAAAACTGCAAACTGAGTTTAGAAATCCATATGAAAGAAAATTGGCAAAAACATGCGCAACTCGAAAAATGCAACGAAAAAAGACCCCCGTCAACTTGGCAGCGCTATAACACGAAATTCGATTTTTTTTATGCAAATAATTTGGAAAACATTTGGAAAAATTTGGAAAATGGTTTTCACAATTTGGAAAAGTCCCAAAAAAAAGTTATTAACAATTTAAAATTTGGCGTATACTTGGCAGCGCTAGCAATGAAATTCAGAAATTTTGGTGTTAATCGATCGGGGACAATTTGGAAAAATTTGGAAAACACTTTTCCGAATTTGGAAAACGGTAGTTTTGCTAAAAATCCAAAAAACATAATACTGGTGAGCCGCTGTACCTTTTTTTATAGGAAAATTGAGTTTTTACAACTAAAACGCTAACAACTTTTCCTCTATACTTTTCTAAATTACAAAACTAGTTTTTTTAGTTTGCAAAAAGCTTGATTGAATTTAGGAAACCAAAACAGTTCATGAAATCTGTGATTTTGGTACTATTTTAAATCAAAAATATTTTGTAATGCGTTTTCTAATGGAAAATTGAATCTTTACAACTAAAATGCTAATAACTTTTTTTCTATACTTTCCCAAATTACAAAATTAGTTTTTTTAGTTCGAAAAGAGCTTGATTGAATTAAGAAAATCAAAACAGTTCATGAATTCTGTGACTTTGGTACTATTTTAGTAAAAAATATTTTGTAATGCGTTTTTTAATGGAAAATTGAATCCTTACAACTAAAATGCTAATAACTTTTTCTCTATACTTTCCCAAACTACAAAACTAATTTTTTTAGTTCGAAAAGAGCTCTATTGAATTTAAAAAACCAAAACAGTTCATGAAATCTGTGATTTTGGTACTATTTTAAAAAAAAATATTTTGTAATGCGTTTTTTAATGGAAAACTGAATCTTTACCACTAAAATGCTAATAACTTTTTTTCTATACTTTCCCAAATTACAAAATTAGTTTTTTTAGTTCGAAAAGAGCTTGATTGAATTTGGAAATCAAAGCAGTTCATGAAATCCGTGATTTTGGTACTATTTTAGTAAAAAATATTTTGTAATGCGTTTTCCCATTAAAAAACGCATTACAAAATATTTTTTACTAAAATCAAAGATTTCATGAAATGTTTTGGTTTTCCAAATTCAATCGAGCTCTTTCTGAACTAAAAAAACTAATTTTGTAATTTGGGAAAGCATAGAAAAAAAGTTATTAGCATTTTAGTGGTAAAGATTCAATTTTCCATTAGAAAAAGCATTACAAAATATTTTTGATTTAAAATAGTACCAAAATCACAGATTTCATGAACTGTTTTGGTTTTTTAAATTCAATCAAGCTTTTTGCAAACTAAAAAAACTAGTTTTGTAATTTAGAAAAGTATAGAGGAAAAGTTGTTAGCGTTTTAGTTGTAAAAACTCAATTTTCCTATAAAAAAAGGTACAGCGGCTCACCAGTATTATGTTTTTTGCATTTTTTAGCAAAACTACCGTTTTCCAAATTCGGAAAAGTGTTTTCCAAATTTTTCCAAATTGTCCCCGATCGATTGACACCAAAATTTCTGAATTTCATTGCTAGCGCTGCCAAGTATACGCCAAATTTTAAATTGTTAATAACTTTTTTTTGGGACTTTTCCAAATTGTGAAAACCATTTTCCAAATTTTTCCAAATGTTTTCCAAATTATTTGCATAAAAAAAATCGAATTTCGTGTTATAGCGCTGCCAAGTTGACGGGGGTCGAAAAAAGCGATTAATTCGCATTAAAAACATGCGCCATGTAATAGCCGACATCCAAGTTCCAAGATCCAAGATCCAACTGATCTGATCTGAAAATAATTGGGGGTTTGTGTAGTCCAGAGATAAGTAATTTCTTATCTCTGGTGTAGTCGGTTTGAGGCAGAGAAAAGATATTTAATGGATGGCAAACCTTTACTTCTTTTGCCCCGCAACAACCATTTGATTACATTGCTGTTTTTGTAATCACATCCACTGTCTGTGAATACGTGGAAGCTATACTCAAAGTGGGAGTAGTGAGATTTGCTGTACTCAAAGTGGTAGTAGTGAGATTTTGTATAAAGTAAAGGTGGAGTAAAAGCTGTACTCAAAGTAATCGAGGTGATTTTCGGTAAATCAGCTTGTAGGCAGTTTCAATGTGTGTGTGAAGTTTGCCATCTAATTAATTTCTTAAGTGCCGATTTACACTCAGACGGTTTTGCAAAGACGGAAATAAGTGCGAAAGAGAAAGCAGATGAAATAGAAATACTTTAAAAAATCTCTACCCGGAAAGTTTTGGGTTGAGGATTGTCCAGTTGTCTTGGATGGTTTTTGACGTTTCTTTTTCTTGTCTTTCTTTGTTTCTTGTCGTTGCTTTATTGTATCTTCTAATGTTCATGAGTAAAGAAGTCGGCCGTCGGACAATTTCTTTAATTTTCCATGTATTTTCATGTATTTTCCATATCCATGATGTCAATAATCATTGCTGCAAAATCTAATTAAATTATTTACCACTTCTAATGACATTTTTCTCTTTATGAGATTATTTTTTAATGGATCTATTAATAATGCATCTGAGCTTCTTTGATTATTTTCACATTTTGAC
The DNA here is from genome assembly GCA_949752695.1 of Melanostoma scalare. Lineage (NCBI taxonomy): Eukaryota > Metazoa > Arthropoda > Insecta > Diptera > Syrphidae > Melanostoma > Melanostoma scalare. The sequence goes on along the minus strand of OX456986.1, from coordinate 64,694,180 downwards.
TCTATGGGTGAGAACAAAAAATGAAAGAGAATTGTCAAAAAACCCGCAGCCGCAAAACGTCTGAGTGTAAAAATGAGAGACTGTCGGGATGAGGGTTCAAAAGAAAATATACGAAACACGCAGCAGGCAAACCGTCTGAATGTAAATCGGCACTAACTCTGGTTTGGGCTTAGAGGAATAAAGGAAAAGAGGGAAGACCGCACACACACCACGGCATCTGCCCTCGAACTGATTTCACAAACACCTTTTTATTTTCGGATTCCGAAAAAGGTTTCGGAGTCCCAAAATATAGTGGGGTTAGTTTCGAAATCCCAAAATAAAGTGGTGTTTTTAAATTTACTTAATACGTGTATCACAGAAGGATCTCGTGTTACAAAAACAACAGTGACTGCTATTATACGGTGAAATTTGTTGCACGAAACTGTTCGAACACCATAAGTGCAAAAGAGAACGAAAGTTCGAAAAACAGAGATGGACAATGAGCTACCCTGTGTCGCATGGGTTATGGTTTCGTGAAACAGCTTTGACGTTTCTCATTGGGCGCGTTCGAGAACCTATCGGATAGCCTATCTCGGATAGCCGTATCTTGGATACCTTTTTGAACGATCCAGATATCTTTTTCCAGATTGCTGCAGACAACAGCTGTGAAATATTAAAATTCGACTTTTGAAAATAGAAAAACATTCAAAATATCATTGCTAGACGATTATAACTTATTTTTTTCGATTTCCCATGCGTTTTAAAAGACTTATGCTGAAATAAATGCACACCAAAACAAAAAATCAACATGAAAAGAAATAAAAATAAATTTTCTATCAGCTGATCACTTGAATAGAAAGGTATACCAAAAATACTCGGATACCTTTGGATAGCTTTTTAGTTGAAATGGGTGTGTGACTCTGCTAAAAGATTAAAGCCTTGGCCAAACCAACGCGGTGAGATCGTACGATGCGATTGCGATAAGTCAAATCCCTATGCATTAAGTCAAACGTCCATAAACGTAAAAGACATTGAATTAAGAAACTATTGTAAGTATTAAAATTTAGTAATAGTTGAGTTGTATCTTAATGATTAAATTCCTACCAATAAAGGATTTTGAAACTCTCTGCGAGTTTAAGGAAAAAAGGAGAGTTGTCAAAAAGTTTCTGCTGTCGCTAAACTGCAGCAACAATTTTCAAAATCAATAATCATTATAAATATTGTGTGCTCCTGTTTGCAATGGCTCCCAAAAGGATCAATGTGCCTGAATCCAAAGCTAGACAAGTGCCAACCTCAGAATGCGAAGCCCCAACAGAGGAATTTAATTGTCGTTCTTGCTCAGATCCAGACTCAAGTGAAAATATTGTTATGTGCGATAGCTGCGAAAGCTGGCACCATTATTCATGCACTGGAGTGGATAGTTTTATCCGAGAAGAAGTCTACATCAGTAAAACATGTGCAGGTAAGAATATTTCATATCCTTGGTTTTCAGAAGATTTATCCGCCCCTGCTGCTACGTTTCCCAATGCTACCACCGAAACACCAACAGCTACTGCGAATGTCGTGGTTACTAATGTTAATGCTAACCCAGAACCTTTTAAAACACCGTCGAAGCAGTCTGTGTGCGCATATGCGCCTATTTCTAAAGTTGTAGTGCGAACTGAACGTAGGGCTTCCAACATTTCCGTCGATTCTACCACATCATCTCAGTCAACAAAAAAGAAGGAAGAGGAACGAGTTCTTAAAGAAAAGTGTCATAAGGAGGAACAGGAATATAGGCGAAAGGAAGATAGCGACTATTTGACCAGGAAATATCAGCTTCTGTGCCAAATAGCTGAGAAATGTTCAGAGGTAGGAGAGGATGGAATATCCTCAGTTTCTAGGATAGAAGCCCACAGCTGGATTGTTAGCCAACAAAAGCAAAGCTTTCCACAGACAACGAGAATGACGAGAGAGTCGGTTGCAACACATGCAGCGTTACAAAACACCAGTTCTCCTGACTACCATATGAACACCACGCGGTTTTTAGGTACCGAAAAACAACAACAACGTGCATCTGCATTGAACGTTTTGCCACAATGCCAACCTCAACGATCGACATCCGCACTGCATGTTATGCCAACTCGCGAACAACAACTTGCAGCTGCAGTGAACATTTTGCCACCATGCCAACCACAACGATCGACATCTGCACTGCACGTTATGCCAACATGCGAACAACAACCCACGTCTGGAGTGAACGTTTTGCCACCATGCCAACCACAACGATCCATATCTGCACCTAACGTTGTGCCATCGTGCCAACAACAACTATCTTCATCCGCGTTAAATGTTATGCCACCCTGCCAACCACAACAACAGTCAACAGTGGATGCCCTGCAAGCAACATTTTTTTTTTTTTTTTTTATTTTTTTTTTTTATAATTTACGCGCACATCAAGGGGTTATGACTACCCTTATAATGTTAAAAACACAGTGCGAGCATTTAGGAAAATAGGAGAGGATTTGAAAGGAGGCACCGATGCAAAAACAACGAAATACAGAGCCAGGTCAAGCATTCCACATTCGGGTGGTGCGACTGAAATACGAATCTCTATACTTGACTGTACGTCCGAAGTTGGGCTCAAGGTAAAACTGATGAGCATTCCTAGCGAGGCGAGTGTTGCGGCTAAATTGTTTCAGGGGAGGAATGCAGCTGGCTATTTCACTAGAGCACTGTTTGTAGAAAAAGCAATAAAAGAGAGTGAGACAGGTAACGTTTCGACGATGTTCAAGAGAATCAATCGATTCTACGATTGAACTATCACCTATCAATCTTAACGCTCTATTTTGCACCCTATCAAGTAGGTGCAAAGATGTTTGAGAAGCACCTGACCAGATATGGGAGTTATACTCCAGTTTTGGGCGGATGAAAGAATTATAAATTGTAGCCAGATCAGAAGGGGTAAAGAACTTCCTGCATCGTCTTAAGAAACCTAAGCATTTTGCAGCATTTTTGGCGACTTCAAATATGTGGTCGTTAAAACGAAGATCATCGTTTACACACATACCAAGTACTGACAGCTTTTCGGTTTCTTCGATGCAGGTACCATTCATGGATATTCATGGAGACAGCATTGAGTTTTCGAAGCATTGAATTCTACTCGGTTCATAAGACCCCGTGCAACAATGCTGTCAAGGTCAGAATTCAATGAGCTTATCATACGCAACCGTTCCAGTTCCACATCCGAAGAGCAGGGACGTGAATTTGGAAACGAATATGAAAAGCTGATGGTCGAGTCGTCAGCAAAACAGTTAAGCGGATTAGAAGTTTCAGACAAGAGATCATTAATGAAAATGAGGAAGAGAGTCGGAGACAAAACGGAGCCCTGGGGCACACCAGCACTTATTAAGTGGGTATCAGACTTGAAGCCATCCAACACAACTTGTATTGAACGGTCGGAAAGGTAATTTCTAATCCAACGAAGAAGAGACTCATCGATACCAAAAGCACACATTTTCGATAAAAGAGCCTGATGCCATACTCTATCAAATGCTTTAGAAATATCAAGCGCAATAATCTTACTTTCTCCAAAACAAATCACCAGTGGAGCGTTTGCTACGAAAGCCGTACTGCCGGTCATTAAGAAGCTTTCGTTCTTCAAGATATTTCATAAGTTGACGATTTATCAACGTTTCCATGACCTTGGAAAGAAGGGACGTTAGTGCAATTGGACGGTAATTGGAAGAAGAGGAAGATTCGCCTTTTTTAGGGACCGGCTGGACAAATGCAGTTGTCCAACTGCTCGGAAAAATCCCAGCAGAATAGGAAAGATGGAAAAGTTTGCGCAGTGGTTTTGCCAGCGTAGAAGAACACCTCTTCAGAATAACGGCGGGGATACCATCTGGACCAGCGGATTTATGTATGTTGAGATCTTTGAGGACTCTCGCAACCGAGCGAGTTCGAAAAAATATCAGCTTCATCAAAGAATTTGCAGACTCGAGCTCAGGTGGAGCCAATATGCTGTAAGGAAGTGTCGAGTTGGCAGCAAATTGAGCTGCCAGCAAATTGGCTTTGTCGATGGAGCTGACATACGGAGAGTCATTGAAGACGAGCGTTGGGACTGATGACGTGGTCGAGTTCTTAATGTTCTTGACAAAAGACCAAAAGTTTTTACTTCCTTTTGGACACAATAGTATTTTTTGCCTTACTTTTTGGTCATGTAAAAACTTGGCCCTTTTTATTTGAGCATTACAGAAATTTCTGGCCCGTTTGAACAAATTTCGGTTTTCTACAGTAGGGTTATCTTTAAATTTTCGAAAACTACTTTCTCGATCCCTAATCGCCTCTTTACAGCTTAAATCGAACCACGAATTCTCTTTGGGGATGATACTTTTTGTTCTGTGAGGAACAAAATTTCTCATGCCGTTGAGAATTACGTTAGATATCATATCAGCTGATGCATCAACGTTTCCGTAGAGAAAGCCCAATGACCAATTAAAATTTCGAAAGAAATTATTCAGGCCGTCCCAATTGGCTTTCTCGTATTGCCACACAGTTCTTTTGGGGACTTTATCTTTTTTTACCGTGACGGAAGACGAAAAATCTACCGATATGACACAATGATCCGATGTGCCTAAAGGAGATGATACTATAACCCTATATTTTTCGGGATGAGAAGTGAGAAATAAGTCAAGAGTGTTGGCCGCATGGCCTTCAATATCTGGAACCCGAGTGGGCTCATCAACAAGTTGAGTTAATTCGTTAAACTCGGCGAAGATCTCAACATATTTTCCTTGGGGTGTTGTCTGGCCAGAATGTCGAAGCCAACCTGAATTGTGTACATTGAAATCGCCCGCAATTGCGATTTCAGTGTGAGGATAAAGGGAAACAATTCTTATTATGGATTCAGATAGCGCATCAAACTCGTTAGATTTTGAATTGCTATCTAAATTGGGGCTTCTATAAATAAAACAATAGTGAATGATATGCTTACGGACGGTGAATTTTAACCACATGAAATTAAAGTTCGTATTAGAACAGAGGCCGTATTGTGGTAGAAGCTGGTAAGCAATATCATTCCTAACATATACGGCGAAAAGAATAATGGCACTAAGCTATATCCAGGCAGGTTGAACTCTTAGGGATCAGAATCAACACCAACCTGTGTTTCACTCAGTGCCAAAACAGCTGGTCTGTATTTTGCAGTGTGAGCGTACACAGCAAGAAATTCGATCGCAACCCCCTAATGTTGCTAAAATCGACCCGAAATTTACCCGACATTACAATTCACAAAAGCACATAAAACAAAATATCGAACGCAGACGCTACCTAAGTCGAACCAACAAGTAAAGATCTCAATTGGAGAACATAAGCAAATTACTAGCGGTGTTATGCCCAGCCAGCAACTTGATTACGTTTCACCAACGGGACCAACACCGTTGATCGACTATTCGCCTAGCAAACTCACAGCCACAGCATTTGCACACACTGCACTTGATAAGAAAAATTCAAATCATATGAAATGTGTGCAAATGCCGTGACTGCAAGAGTGGTGCAGGGCAGGAGATGACACAGAAAGGAACCGCACTTTGTGTTTAGGTTATTGTTGACAATTTTTTTTTTTTTTTTTATAAATTTAAATGGGTGGTAGGTGGAATGAATGCACTGCACAAGCACTGGCACTGGTGATGATTTGCACTTGATTTTTTGTTTTTTGTTTTAAAAACAATGAAATTATTCTTTTTTTTTTCACTCGCGGCGCATGGGAGAATTGATTTTTTTTTATTGATTTTGGGGGGATTTATTTAATATTTAAATGTTAGGGAAGAAAAGTATGGTGAAAAGATAATGGGCACTGGGTGAACAAAATGCGGACACTCGACACGGCACGTCTTCATTTGTTCGATAGCAGATCGGCACTGCAGATCTAACATTTGCGGTGAATGTTATGCCACCATGTCAACTACAACAACAGTCAACAGTGAATGCCCTGCAATCAACATCTGCTTTGAACTTTATGCCACCATGCCCACCACCACAACAGTCAACACTGAACGTTATGCCGTCATGCCCACAACAACAATTTACCCAGGCGAATGCGCTTCGCGCGCCCTTATCATCTGAACTTGAGAATCCACAACACACTACGCATCTTCAACAAGCTAACGTAACTACAACCCTGTCTAAAAGTAACATTGCAGCTCGACCTCTTATGTCCCGCGATCTTCAGAGCTTCGGAGGAAATCCAGAAGATTGACCCCTTTTCATCTCGAATTACAATCGAAGTACCAATCTGTGTGGGTTTAGTGATGAGGAGAATATGATGCGACTGCAAAAGACCTTGAAAGGTAAGGCACTCGACTCAGTAAGGAACCTGCTAACTCAACCGAATTGCGTAGGTCGTGTTATAGCTACACTTAACGCCATGTACGGCAAACTGGTAATGATTATTCAGGCGGTGCAAAAGAGAACCCAAATGACTCTAACACCTAAAGTGGACAAGTTTGAAACGATAGTGAATTTTGCTCTGGAAGTACAAAATTTCTGTGCTACAATCGAAGCCTCCGGTCTAGTGGCCTACATTAATAACCCTACGCTTCTTCAGGAACTAGAAAATAAATTGCCTCAAGAACTTCGTTTTAATTGGGCTATTTACAAGCAGACCCTTCACGAGTGCAATCTTTCTCATTTGAGTGTGTGGATGTTTCAAATCGCCGATGCTGTCAATGGACTTACAGGTCCCGTGTCAACTACGCCAGCCGTTTCGAGCAAAGTCAATGCGAAAAGAGACCGAGGATATATCAACGCACATTTCGAAAACACCAAAGCAAAAGACGAGCTCTCTCTCTGCAAATCAAAGTGATGCATATGCGATGGCGAATGTAATTCTGTTGCCAGGTGTTTAAGGTTTCAACAGCTGAGTCTTCACAACAACAATAGCAAAAATCAGAACATACACACACACAACATCATTCGCATAGCCATCGCGTCAGCTCTACCTCGGGTGTTTCCTGTCCACTTTAAGCATAAAGGTTGAGGCGGGCCTCTCACATTAAGTTGCTCAGCAACCTCACGATCCAGCAATGTAATGGTAATGTAACGATTCTGAAGTTCTTACCCTGCAGATATCGAGCTCAGCACCCCAAGCCAAAAGATACACACTTGCTAACATCCACACTGTCGAAAACTTACAATTCCCACAGCAAACAATTGACACAGCTGCTCTACAGAAAAGGTTTCGACTTCTTAGAGGGTTGGAAATCCAAAGCTATGAAAACGCCGTTCCTCGTTTGCTGATAGGGCTCAATAATTCCCATCTTGGGCTCTCTTCGAAATGTAGAGAAGGGGGTCTCCAGGAACCAGTCGCTACCAACACGCGACTAGGATGGATTGCGCATGGAAACAGTTCCGACGTTTTCCCTAGATGTAAAAATGTAGAGGAGCCACACAGTTTTCATAGCTGCGAATGCAACAACGACGAGCTGCAGCGATTGGTATAAAAGTTTATCGACACCGAACAATTTGGAGAGTCCAGTTCAGAAAATGCGAACTTATCGAATAATGATAAACGGGCCTTGGACATCTTAGACGCCCATACAGTTAGAAAGAATGGACGCTTTGAAACGGCCTCACTCTGGAAGTTTGAAGATTTTCACCTACCAAACAGCTTTCCAATGGCAAAGAAACGCCTTACATGTCTTCATAAAACAATGTTGAGAGAACCAGAGTTGGCAAAAACTATCGACATAAAAATTAAAGAATACGTAAGCAAGAGCTATGCGCGAAAGATCGGACCAGAAGATGCAGTTCCAGAACACAGCAAATCGTGGTATCTGCCCATATTCCCGGCGATTAATCCCAATAAACCAGGAAAAGTAAGAATCGTCTGTGATGCAGCGGCCAAAGTTCAAGGAGTATCACTGAACTCGTTTTTACTCAAGGGTCCGGATCAGCTCACATCGCTAATCTCAGTGCTTTATAAGTTTCGAGAAAATTCTGTGGCCATTTGTGGAGACATTCAAGAAATGTTCCACCAGGTGCGTATCCGGGAAGAGGACCAAAACTTCCAAAGATTCCTATGGAGCACCAGTGCCGAAGTACCACCAGACGTTTACGTCATGAACGTCATGACCTTTGGTGCCACATGTTCCCCATGCTGCACTCAATACGTCAAAAACAAAAACGCAGATGACTTCTCCGAGGAATACCCAAGAGCAGTACGTTCCATACGTGAAAATCATTACGTCGACGATCTGATGGATAGCGTCGAGACAGAGCAGGAAGCTATTACCTTAGCAAAGCAGATCCGTCATATTCACCTGGCAGGAGGTTTCTATATCAAGAACTGGCATTCTAATTCTGCCACCGTACTTAAGGCTCTTAGCTCCGAGCCCGTCGAACAAATTAATCTGAACGTGAACGTTGGGTTGGGTACCGAAAAGTGTTGGGGATGTGGTGGAATACCTCCAGTGACAATCTAGTCTTCAAACTCAGCTCTAATCCAAAGCAAGTAGAAGGTCTCTCAGGCACGCGTCGTCCTACAAAACGAGAAGTCCTGAGGATTCTCATGACCATTTTTGCCCCGTTAGGACTCTTGGCTCAATTCCTCATGTACGTTAAAATACTACTACAGGATATCTGGCGATCACAAATTGAATGGGACCAGCAAATAAGAGACGCAGAGTACGAAAGACGGCTGAAATGGGTTCATTATCTCCCTGAATTGGAACACCTCAAGATTCCCAGATGCTATGTCAGCTCAAACGTTATCCAGAGAACAAGCGGCAGAGAGTTACATGTTTTCGTGGATGCAAGTGAGACTGGGTTTGCGGCCGTCACTTATATTAGAACTAGCGATAGCAATAATAACATTGAGTGTTCTTTAATTGGTGCCAAAACGAGAGTTGCACCTCTCAAAAACTTATCAATCCCATGGCTGGAAATTCAAGCAAATGTCCTAGGCTAGTCCCTGGCCAAGTCTGTAGCAAACACACATTCACTGAAGTTCTCCCAGCAGTTCTTCTGGTCGGACTCCAGAACAGTACTTAGCTGGCTTAGGTCAGATCATAGAAGATATAAGCAGTTTGTGGCCTGTCGCGTAAGTGAAGTTTTGAGTCTTACACAAATTTCGGAATGGCATTGGATTTCAACGAAGCTCAACGTTGCTGATGAAGGCACTAAGTGGCAACATCCTCCCGACTCTAGCTGCCGGAGTCGATGGTCTAATGGTCCCGAATTTTTAAGACTTCCCTAAGAACACTGGCCCAAGGAAACACAACATCTACCTCGAACTTCCGAAGAATTAAAAACACAGTTCCTTAACATCCACATTCAGTCTCCTAGAAACATTTTTCGATTTGAGGAGAACTCACGTTGGAATTTACTGCTCAGAAGCTCAGCGTATTTTCTCCGATTTATAAATAACATGAAACTGAAGAAACAGGGGAAAAACATGATCTTTGGACCTCTGAAATGTTCCGAACTCCGACAAGCAGAAAAAGCATTGATAAGAGATGCGCAAGCAAGCATGTACGAAGACGAAATCGCCAACTTGTTGGAAAACAAACCAGTTGAAAAATCCAGTTCAATATTCAAGCTCTGTCCCTATCTTGATCACAACAACATTCTCCGAGCCAACGGGCGAATCAACCTCTCAGTGGATGCAGATGAGTACATGAAACGCCCAATAATCTTATCAAGAAGTCATCGAATTACGTTCCTGGTTCTGTCTGATTTTCATCGCAGATACAACCACCAAAACCATGAGACTGTGATCAACGAGCTGCGCCAGAAATTTCATATACCTCGCATGCGAACTGCCCTACGAGCACTGAGACTCTATTGTCAGGAGTTTAAAAATAATAACGCCAAACCCAAAGTTCCGATCATGGCTCAACTTCCCCCAGCACGACTTGCCTCTTTCACTCGCCCGTTTACCTTCGTCGGCATCGATTATTTTGGGCCTATGTACGTTACCGTCCACAGAAGAAGTGAAAAAAGATGGGGAGTTTTGCATACCTGCTTGACCACTAGAGCAGTACACATGGAGATTGCACATTCTCTATCCTCGGACTCCTGCATTCTGGCATTACGGAATTTTGCTGCCAGATGGGGAACACCACAGGAGTATTTTAGTGATAACGGCACTAACTTTGTAGGCGCGGACAGAGAGTTAAGAGAAGCTCTAGAGAACGTTCAACAGGAAAGACTGATGGAAGCATTCACTTCGACAACAACTAAATGGACATTCATTCCGCCAGGATCGCCACATATGGGCGGTAGTTGGGAGCGCCTGGTGCGTTCAATTAAAACTGTTTTGTACAAAATAATGCCTTCACGTAATCCATCTGATGAGTTGTTGAGAAGCATGTTGCTAGAAGCTGAAAATATTCTTAACTCTCGTCCGTTAACCTACATTCCCCTGGATAATGAAAGTGACGAAGCACTAACACCCAACCATTTTCTTCTTGGTTCTTCCAACGGCTCGAAACCTCTCGCAATTTTCGACGATGATATCAAGGTAGCAAAAAAGAATTGGCTTACGTCGCAGCAGAACGCGGGTATCTTCTAGAAACGGTGGGTAAGTGAGTATCTTCCAACACTAACTAAGCGAATAAAGTGGCACCTACCAGTAAAACCCATTGAGGTTGGTAACATCGTCGTCATCGTAGACCCTGAATCTCCGAGAAACTGCTGGATTAAAGGAAAGGTCATCAGAACCAAGCCGTCCAAAGATGGCCAAGTGCGGAGTGCAGCTGTTCAGACCCAGACCGGCGTCTATGAAAGACCTGCTTCAAGACTAGCAGTTCTAGATGTTTTCATTAGTGAACCAGTATTGGATGCAACTACAAGGGGGGAGTGTTAATTGCTCATCGAGCAATAAAACGCCAAAACAAATGTAATTGCACCCTAAGAAAAATTTGTAAAGTTCGCTTCTCGAACTAACCCAAACTTCACTTGTTCTTTAACTAAACCTAACTTCACTTGTTCTTTAACTAAACCTAACTTCACTTGTTCTTTAACTAAATTTAGACACATGCTTCCAGCCTTCTGCCATTCTTTCATTTGCCTCCGAAACGCAAACGAGAAAACAGAAAAGACATAGAAAAGACATTGAATTAAGAAACTATTGTAAGTATTAAAATTTAGTAATAGTTGAGTTGTATCTTAATGATTAAATTCCTACCAATAAAAGATTTTGAAACTTTCTGCGAGTTTAAGGAAAAAAGGAGAGTTGTCAAAAAGTTTCTGCTGTCGCTAAACTGCGGCAACACCATGTTTGTGTCGACGACATCGTTCGAATTGTCCCAAAGTTCAGCGGTGACCGTATGTCAGGTTACGATGTCAAACATTTCATAAATGACCTGCAGCAAATCTGCAAAACATACCGATGTGACGAGGCGTTTATGTATATATGTCTTCGAAGTTTGTTGGCTGGTGCTGCTGCCGAATGTGCTAGCCAAAGTGAGGCACGTGACTATAAGGGATTGAAAGCAGTTTTGGCCAAGTAATTTGACCAAGTGTTCTAATATATCGAGGTGTTAAATCGACTACGCAAGCGCCAATGGAACCGTAGCTCCGAGGACATGCACCATTACATCCTCATTATGAATGGTTTGGCTAGACATAGCCAACTAAGAGAACACAAAGTCGTTGGCATAATTGTAGATGGCATGCGTCTGCCAGCCGAAGATGCCCCTTTACTATTAAGTGGAACGTCTGCAATCAACCAACTAAAAGTCGCAGTTGGAATACATCGTGATCGCATATCGGATCATATCAAAGAAAATGCTGCAAGTCGTTTCGAAGTACGAGCACCAGGTTCATGTTTTAAATGTTGGAAAATGGGCCACGACCATCGAAGCTGTCCCAACCCCCCGAAGAAGCTGATGTACCGCAGTCTGGTTGCTGCTGTTGACGATGGAAATTTTGCCAGAGAAGAATCTGATACAGATTTTATTGATGCTGTTAATTATGTAAGTGTTGCTTTTAATCTTAAGTCTGCCGAGCACTGCAAATTTACGAGTTTTTTCTCTTTGTTTGATACCAGTAGTCCGGTTAGCTTTGTTCGAAATTAAATGCTCACAAGAAATGTTTTCAATAAGAAACATGAAACATCGTTCCGTGGTTTGGGAAATAAATCCATCTCATCATTCGGCCGTATCGATTGCATTATAAAATTTAAGAACTTGTGCTTCCAGCACAAATTAATAATCCTTCCTAACGAAGAAATGAATATACCACTTATTTTAGGAAGAGACTTCTTAAACAAATGTAATATTGTTTTGTGTTTAAAGAATAATGTAATGAACACCCAACATTTATACCAATTTAGTAATCGAAAACGTTTAACCGAAAACACAACTGGCAACACTATAATGGAATGGTATAAAATGACAGGCATTGCTTGTAAGCCAGTGTGTGTGAGTGTAGAGATTTTTGACAGCAAATGTGGAAACCATGGAGAAGAAACTGGAACGCTCTAGATGAGTGTTGTTCGATATAAATAGGACCGCTGACGCAACGAGCAGTCAGTTTTGATTATAGAGTGATAAATTAAGAGTGAAACGTTGTTAACCAGTGATAGTCCAATAGTCGAGTTGAGTTCGAATAAAGTATAGATACTGAATAAAGTGGTAGAAATAAAATAAAAGTGAAGTTTTATTCTGCGAACTAAGCGCACGTTACATTGGTGTCAGAAGTGTAAATAAAACTTATTTGACTTATAAAGTGTAAAAAAAAAAAAAAAGTAAAAAGAAAAATAATAATTATATACAGTGAAAATGGGTAAGTTGTTAGAAGAGCTCAACTGCATTGAGCTTAAAAGTGGTGAGTTAGGTAAGCGAAATCTTTCTAGAGCGGGATCGAAAAATGAGCTCGTCCTGCGCTTGCACAATTATTTGGAACAGCAAGGGGAAGACGTTAACACTTTTGTTTTTGAAACAGAAGTGGAGGAAGAGAAAGTAAGTGAAAGTGTAGATTTATCTAGTATAATGAAGCTATTATTAGAACAAAAGAAACTGACTGAAGAACAACGAAACGAGCAAAAGAAGGAACAGCAGAATGTTCTCGAACAACTGGAAGCACAACGAAACGAACAAAAGAAGCTGATTGAAGAGCAACGAAACGAGCAAAAGAAGGAACAACAGAATATTCTCGAAAGACTTGAGGCGCAACAGAATGTTTTGGAAGGTCAGAAAAACATTCTAGAAGGTAAATTGGGTAACATTGAGAAAAATGTATGTGCCCTAGACGAACGCGTTGAAGGTGTGGAAAAACAGCTTTCTGTTGTAGAGAATCGTTTCGAAATCGTAGAAACCCGATGTGATAAACAGTTCTCTGTTCTGACCAAGGAATTGGACCAGATTCGGAAAATAAAAATTCGAGAGTCTGCTGGGGAGTTTGCAAAGAAAAAGGAGATGAAACCCCCAACATTTGATGGACAGTCTTCTTGGCCAGTCTACAAGAGACAATTTGAGGCCGCCGCGACAACAAATGGCTGGGATGACGAAGACAAGTACATTGCACTGACTCTTGCTCTTAGAGGACCAGCAGCTGAATTACTTCAAACAGTTCCAGCTGGTAAGAGTGGCGATTTCAGTTCTCTCGTGGCAGCTATAGATAAACGCTTTGGCGATAGCCACTTGAAAGAAGTCTTCCGAGTCCAACTCAATAACAGAGTCCAGAAAAGGGGTGAAAGTCTACAGCAGCTCCAAGCAGACGTCGAAAGACTGGTTCACCTGGCATACCCGGATGCTGGAGAAGAAATCATCAACCAGCTTGCTGTTGAGTCCTTCGTCCGTGCCATTTCGGATATAAATCTTCAGAGGTCTGTGCGAACTGCTAGAACACGTACTCTTTCTGAAACTTTAGCATTCGCATTGACAATTGAAGCAGCAGAACAGGCTTCTCAGGGAGTACATCGACTTAAAGAAGCCATAGTCGAAGAGTGCTCTTGCCATAGAGCTGAAATACAAAAGAACCAGCGGAGCGGACTAGCAAGATGTTGGAACTGCAACAAGACCGGGCACTTACAGCGTCAATGCCGACTACCACCAAATAAAGCCGGTTGTCAACATTGCGGAAGCAAGAGATCCAACCCAGAACAAGGTAACAACAACACCAGACCGTACGATGTAAGGTTGAAGAAAGGAGAAGTCGTTGGACGTTGCGAATCGGTTGCAGCAATTACGAAGATCACAGACGAAGCCCCGAGAAAAACTATAACTCCGGAGGAGCTCAAAACCATCAGAGCTAAAATACTGAATTCATCCAACCTTGATCACCAACAAACAAGGATGGCTGAAAATCTCCTACAAGAGTACACTGACATCTTCGCATCGCAAAAGGGACAATATGGTAGGACACAGTTGGTGCAGCATCGCATCAACACAGGAGATGCAAGACCGATTCGTCAACCCGCAAGACGCCTTCCACTGGCCAAACAAGGCGAGGTTGAGGAAATGATAACAGCAATGAAGAAGGACGGTCTTATTGAAAATTCCAAAAGTCCTTGGGCTTCACCAGTGGTGCTAGTGAAAAAGAAAGACGGAAGCACTCGTTTTTGTGTGGACTACCGAAGGCTGAATGATGTGACTAAAAAGGACAGCTATCCCCTGCCGAGAATCAGTGATACCCTGGATGCTATGGAGGGAGCCCAGTGGTTTTCGACGCTGGACTTGAAGAGTGGATATTGGCAAGTTGACATCCACCCTGATGATCGGGAAAAGACGGCGTTTTCTACAGGTAATGGGCTCTGGCAGTTTAAAGTTATGCCGTTTGGGTTATGCAACGCTCCGGCGACATTCGAGCGTTTGATGGAGTGCGTTCTTCAAGGACTGACGTGGAAAGCGTGCCTTGTCTACTTGGACGATGTCATTGTTTACGGGAAAACATTTGGCCAACATTGCAAGAGTCTAAAAGCCGTGTTTCAGAGACTTCGAGAGGCTAACCTTAAACTGAATCCAGAAAAATGTGCACTTTTCAAAACCGAAGTTAAGTATTTGGGACACATCATCTCTTCCCAAGGAGTGAAGACTGATCCTGAAAAAGTTGACTCCGTCAAAAATTGGCCAACACCACAGGACAAACATCAACTCCGAAGCTTTCTTGGTCTTGCCACATATTACCGACGTTTCGTTAAGAACTTTGCTGGAGTTGCAAAGAGTTTGCATCAGCTCACCGAAAAAGGGAAGCAGTTCAAATGGTCAGGTGAGTGTGAAAAATCTTTTCAGGAACTCAAATACCGCCTCTGTAACGCTCCAGTGCTGGCACATCCAACACCTGGCAAAACATTCATCATCGACGCAGATGCAAGCAACGTTGGAATCGGGGCGGTACTATCCCAAGTGCATGATGGCGAAGAGAAAGTGGTGGCATATTATAGTAAGGTCCTCTCGAAGCCTGAAAGAAACTACTGCGTGACCAGAAGGGAACTGCTGGCTCTTATCTTGGCAACAAAGCACTTCCATAAGTACATCTATGGACAGAAATTCCTTCTGCGGACAGACCATGGTGCTCTGAACTGGCTGTTGAACTTCAAAAATCCAGAAGGTCAAGTCGCAAGGTGGATAGAAAGACTGCAGACTTATGACTGCCAGATTCAACACCGCAGAGGAAAGCTGCACTCCAACGCCGACGCATTGTCCCGAAGACCTTGCAAAGAGGATTGCAAGCATTGTAGGCGACAAGAAAACAAAGAAAATATTACCGCTCAGCGACTAAGAGCTGACCCCATATGCGGATGGAGCAATGAGGAAGTGAGGACCGCTCAACAGGAGGATCCAGATATCGAACCCATTCTCGCATGGAAAGAAAATGAAGAGAAACCTGAATGGGGAGACATTTCTGACCGGAGTCCAGTTCTCAAAGCCTATTGGGCACAGTGGGACTCACTATATGTGCAAGAAGGTGTCCTCAGGCGAAGATGGGAGTCCGTTGACGGTAAATCATATGTGATGCAGCTGATCGTACCGCAATCGAAAGTCAGTGAAGTTCTTCGGGAGATGCACGACGGACCTTCTGGAGGTCACCTGGGAGTTAACAAAACACTGGAGAAGGTGCGACATCGGTTCTACTGGTTACATGCTAGAGACGACGTGGAGAAGTGGTGCCGAACATGTGACAAGTATGCTGCAACCAAAGGACCTGGTAGGAAGATTCAAGGTAAGATGCATCAGTACAACGTTGGATCGCCTTTTGAGAGGATTGCAGTAGATGTGGCTGGGCCTTTTCCAGAGACCAACGCTGGAAACAAGTACATTCTGGTTGTAATGGACTATTTTAGCAAATGGCCTGAGGCGTATGCCATCCCAAATCAAGAAGCCAAAACGGTAGTCGACCAGATTGTGTTTAACTGGGTAAGTAGGTTTGGCGTACCTATGGAACTCCATTCCGACCAAGGGAGGAACTTCGAGTCAAACATCTTCCAAGGAGTGTGCGGACTACTTGGCATCAAGAAGACCAGAACCACACCGCTTCATCCACAATCTGATGGGATGGTTGAAAGATTCAACCGGACCTTGAAAGAACACCTCACCAAGGTCGTAGGCGAATACCAAAGAGACTGGGATAGGCACGTACCGCTATTCCTGATGGCCTATAGAAGTGCAGTACATAGCTCGACAGGACAAACACCATCTGACATCCTGTTCGGGAAAACCATGCGGCTGCCCAGCGAACTTAAATTTGGATGCCCCACAGAGGAGCCACAGGACACGAACGAGTATGTGGATGACCTCAAGGAGAGACTCGCTGACATCCATAAAAGAACAAGGGAACGGATGAAAACCTACAGCGACCGGATGAAGACACGGTACGACACAAAAGCGACAACGGCAGGATTCCAAGCAGGAGATCGTGTGTGGCTTTATAATCCTCATCGTCAAAAGGGATTGTCACCGAAACTTCAGCAGAACTGGGAAGGTCCTTATACTGTTGTCACGAGGATTAACGACGTGGTTTACCGCATCCAAAGAGGATTAAGAGGCAAGTTAAAAGTAGTTCATTGTGACCGGCTGCATCGATATAGTGGCGAGGCTGCAGATGGAATTATTCGGGACGAACAATCTTAAGGAGGGGGCAGTGTAATGAACACCCAACATTTATACCAATTTAGTAATCGAAAACGTTTAACCGAAAACACAACTGGCAACACTATAATGGAATGGTATAAAATGACAGGCATTGCTTGTAAGCCAGTGTGTGTGAGTGTAGAGATTTTTGACAGCAAATGTGGAAACCATGGAGAAGAAACTGGAACGCTCTAGATGAGTGTTGTTCGATATAAATAGGACCGCTGACGCAACGAGCAGTCAGTTTTGATTATAGAGTGATAAATTAAGAGTGAAACGTTGTTAACCAGTGATAGTCCAATAGTCGAGTTGAGTTCGAATAAAGTATAGATACTGAATAAAGTGGTAGAAATAAAATAAAAGTGAAGTTTTATTCTGCGAACTAAGCGCACGTTACAATAATAAAGATGTTTTTGAAACCAATGATACGGACGAATCCGAATTTATAAACAAAAACTCGTATTTTTGTTTTGCCGAAAGTGATAGGATCTCATTTCATGTTCAAATAATATTATGAATATTGATGATAGTATCCAAATGGACAGTACGAATATACGCGTATGCCGTTTGGTTTAAAAAACGCCCCTGCTGTTTTCCAACGTTATATATGTGAGATTTTTGCTGATTTTATTTCTTCTGGACAAATTTCGGTTTATATTGACGATATCGTTTTGGCCACTATAATACTACGTTTTCACTAGGGCCATAATAACGTTGTTTTGAAATTTCAAGAAAAAGTGTTCTCAATAGAGGTTGGTAATTTTGTTTGACGTCTGGCAGCACTATGACAGGAACCTTGTTTTGACAACTAAAGTCAATTTTTTTTCCATTTCTTCCAAAACCAGAATTGCTGATCGGCGCAATTAATTCACCTGAAGAAAATAAAGTGCAAATCGGTAAGATCACGATAAATAATAAAACAAAAAGTAAATGGATTATTACTATTATTTCTTTTACTATTTCAGGTCTCAATCTCCCTTGGGGCTTGATGGAATTGAGCTACAATGTCGCCTGGGGCTACTTTCATGCGAACTGGATGCATGGCTCAGTTTGAGTACCACAAATTTAACAAGTCCAATAGCTGAATCTACTTGCCTTGATGGACCTAGGTTAGAAACAAGCATTTTGTTTTGTAGGTACGTTTATAAAACGACTTTATTTGTATAGCTCACGTTCTTAATTCAACTGGGGCGAGTCGACAATGAGTCCAAGAAACCGAAATGAATCACATTCTTTCGCTGACAAAAGGAGTTCCATGTTCAAAAACTAAATGGAACAACAACAATAGTTTCAATGTCACCATCTACGCGAATAGCTGCACCCGGTTTGTCGTTTTGCTTGTTAGTAGAATTAATTAATATAAAGTTTTTTGTTTTCTAAAAAATCAGCTTTTCATGGGAATACGCTTTCAAGTATACTGCGTTCAGGATCAATAGCGGGGCTGCAGAAAAGCGACGAAGGAATTATCTAGAGAAAACCGACCGATTTTACATCCACCCCCAACGGAAAACGAAAAGGAAGGAAATTTTGAGAAAGAAAATAAACAGAAATGTAAGTTACAATACTACAGTCATTACAGGCAATTCGAAAACTCGTTCTTATTTTAACTTTAGGAGACCGATGAGACGGAGTTTATTAAAAAGCACTGCAAAAAAGCAGAACTTTACACAATTCCATTCAATGGCGAACGTACTCATAGTAAACGACAGAAAGAAATCACAAACTCAGCTTCATCTAATGTGCTAATATCTCCTGAACAACACGTCCTAAAGAAACGCATTTGAAACTAGAACAACGACATAATGTGTTCGCATAGCTCGGGTTTTTTGAGCGTCATCAAAAAAGAGTTCAGGATGTTCAGTCTCAGAAACGAAATGCTTCCGATCTGAGTGTGTTGAATAACACAAGTACCAGTTCAAGGGATATTGATGCTTGGGTAGTAAAAAACCTGTAAAAACTTTGGACTTTTGAAATTAAAATTTATACTTTGTTTTAAAACACTGTAGTATATTCTTTCATTGAATTTAACCCATGGTTGACCTAGGTTATTTTTTTTTTGTCAGGAGGAATTCTTCAAAAGACACTTGGCAGTATTCGATACCAAGAAGTGTGGGACTCTTACCTTACCAAAAACTCCTCGTAATCAGAACCAATCTATGAACGATCGACAACAGATTTTTCTTTCTCAATAATATAATCGCTTTAAGGGAAGCTTAAACTTTTAATGCTTCCCATGACTTTTAGACCATTAGCTCGTGTGGCTTGGTTCTTCTTAATCTCCGAACATTGCCTCTCGTATTTAATACGGACTCCATTTCAGAGTTGATATGACTATGCAGTCGCTGATTGTGTGATACAGCATGTTTTCTTACAACTTCTGTAACCGTTTCTATTTGTTGGTCACGATGTAAATCGCTATTTCTTATATACCATGGTACATTTACTATTCCACGAAGGACTTTGTTTTGGAATTTTTGGATGATTTCAGTATTTGTTTTCTTTGTACAGCCCCATAATTGGATTCCATAGGTCCAAACAGGTCTAAGTACTTGTTTATAAAGCATTATTTTATTTTCGACAGATAGGTCAGAATTTCTACCGAGTAACCAGTACATTTTTCTATGCTTCAAGTTGAGCTCTTCCCTTTTCTTTTTGATATGCTCTTTCCATTTTAGCTTTGCATCCAAATTCATCCCAAGGTATTTGGCCGTGTTGGCGTAAGGTACAGCTTGATTGTTGATGAATATTTGTACGTAGCTTAACTTTTTATTTGTAAAGTTTAAATGTGCAGATTTAGCTTCATACGCCATTTTTTGGTCCAATCACTAACGGTGTCGACGGCATTTTACAATTTCTCAGCAGCCTTGACGACGCACTTACTGGATGCCAAAATTACAGTATCATCTGCAAAAGTAGCCATAATGGTGTTGTTATCCACTGGAATATCCTTTGTATATAGCAAATACAGGGTAGGTCCTAGGACGCTTCCTTGTGGAACACCGGCTTGTATTTTACATAGCTTTGAATATTCTTGATCTACTCTGAAGAGCCGGTTTGAGATATAAGATTTTAGTATTTCGTAGTACTGCCTGGGTAGGTCCCTTTGCAGTTTATACTCTAACCCCTCATGCCATACCTTGTCAAATGCTTGAGCAACATCTAAAAATATAGCCGAACATACTTGTTTTTCTGTTAATGCTTTTTCAACTGCATCCGTTATTCTATGAACTTGGTCTATCGTGGAATGTTTATTTCTAAATCCAAACTGATGATTTGGGATTAGATTTCTTTCTTCTATGACTTTGCTTAGTCTCTTCAGTAGCAATTTTTCAAAGGCTTTTGCCATTATTGGTATGAGCGATATTGGTCTGTAAGACGTCACTTCTGTTGGTGGCTTACCTTGCTTTGGTATAACAATTACTTCAGCAATTTTCCAATGATGTGGGACATATTGGGTCTTTAGGCATGCATTTATTATGAATTGGAGTTTTATGAAGGCTTTTGATAGCATTTTTTCATAACCTGAGCAGTTATTAGATCGTACCCAGGTGATTTTTTGTTCGATAGTTGATTTCGACACATACTTTTCATTTCTTTGAGTTTGACAATTGGTATGTCAACTTCATCGACTTTATCAATAAACTGTAAGCTGTTTTCAGATGTATTTGCTGGGAATGGCTTAAAAACATTCGCAAGATGTTCTGCAAAGAGGTTAGCTTTATATTTCGGATTTCCGATCCAATTCCCGTTTAGAGATTTTATTGGCGAGTTTTGTAACTGCGGTCTTTTCAGGCGCTTAGCTGCTTTCCAGAGCGAATGATCTGTTGAAGCATCAGTCGTTAAATTTTTCAGGAATCTACTTAATGAATCATTTTTGAATTCGTAGATTTGTTTTTTCAGTTCGTTGCTTAGCCGGTTAAACGCTGTTTTGTCGTCTGGAAATCTAGTATTTTGCCATTTTCTTCGAGCTCTTCTCTTCTCCAATATCAACTCTCTTATCTCGGCAGGGTATTTTGTTTCAGTTTGCTTCGTACTCGAGTAAGTTGGTGTACTTTCTTCTGCAGCTTGTTGAACATCGGCAATGAATTGTTCTACTTCAAGGTCGATTTGCTCTTTTGTTTCCATAGGGGATCTGAGATTTATATAGCTTTCAAGCTTTTCTCTGAATTCACTCCAGTTTGTTTTATTATTTACAAGCTTAGGATTACTTTTTTCCATTATCTCTGATTCATTAAGTGATAAAATCACCGGTGTATGATCTGATGATAGGTCATAATTACCTTCGACTCTTATGTGGTTTCGTTTGATGCCTTTAACTATGAAAAAGTCAACAAGGTCTGGTATTTTACTAGTATCCGATGGCCAGTAAGTTGGTGATCTGGAAGAGTAAAACTCGCAATTGTATTTGAGGCATGCTTTGTAAAGCCTTCTGCCCTTTGTTGTTATAAGTCTGGATCCCCAATGGGTGTGCTTAGCATTGAAGTCACCGCCAACAAGGAAGTTATGTCCTAGTAAATTTAGCAGTCCTGTATAATCATCTTCAGTCGGGGAATGCCTTGGCGGGCAGTATATTGATGACAACTTGAAGTCTTTCTTTTTCATATCAATACTAGTTATTGTTACTTGCATATTCTCGTTTGTAAACATAGCTTCTTCATGGTGTTGCTCTTTTTTATCAGGATTGCCCATCCACATCTAGCCTTATCAGCTGGATGAGGGTAGCAAATATAGTTTGATATTAAATCATCAAGAACCAGTCCACTTGAGAAATGAGTTTCGGACACCAGACAAATATCTATGTGTTCGATGTCTAAGAAGATTTTTAATTCTGATAAATGGTGTAAAAGACCGTTTGCATTCCATGTTCCAATTTTTAGTGTTCTGTCCATCATTGTTTTTTAAGAGCGACTTCTTCACCTAGCCGTTTGATGTTCAAATCCTGATTGTCAATTCTTTTAAGAATAAGTTCAAGAATTTCTTTAATGGAAGTTTCTTCATTCTTCCTCACGTTTTTAACAATCTGTGAATAGGATTTATTTTCGTCGCTTTTGCTTTTAACAGCTTCTTTCGGCAGTTCTTTCTTACCTTTATCTTCAGCTTCAGGAGTTCTTTTTGTGTTGGCTGAATTGCTAGGGTTTATTTAACCGGATATCATTTTGGATTTTTGAAATCTTTTAGCAACTGGACAGCCTCTATAGCTTGCAGGGTGATTACCTTGACAGTTTACACATTTTGATTTCTGTTCTTTGCTTGATGGACAGTTTTTAGTTGCGTGTTTTCCTTCACACTTAACACAAGCACACTCGCGGTTGCAATATTTTTGGGTGTGGCCAAATGCTTGGCATCGTTTACACTGCGGAACAATTTTTGATTTTCGCAGTGGTTCAATTTTGACTTTTATGCCCAAGATTGATCGAATACTATAGACATTTTCAAGACTTTGTTTGCTGTCGAAAAATAGCGTGAATAAAGGCAGGGATCTCTTTACTATTATTGGTTCCCCAGCAGAGTTCTTAGTAGTCTCATTCTTAATAAGATTGACTGCATCAAGGGCTTGGAAGCCTGCTTGAACAAGGTCTTCTACTAATTCTTTTGGAGAACATGAGGAATGTAGGCCTCTGGCTACTACTTTTATTGTTCTTGTGGATTTGTTTTCATACGAGTGCCACTGAATTTTATGTTTGCTTAGTTCCTCAGTGACCAGTCTATAGTCATCATCTTCCTCGACATTGACTTTCCAGTTGTCTTTGTTATACGATGTATATTTGCATGCTTTTTTAGTACATTTCTCAATCATTTTCTTAAGATCTCCAAAATTTGGGAATCCTGTGATCATAATTGGTGGTGGTACAGTTTTTCTGTTGCCTTTAGACAAAGACTTCGGTTTAGCATTGGCTAGCACATTATTTGTATTATTCTTTGTAGTACCCAAGTCTTTTTTATTTTCAGTTTTCGATGTTTGCTGGTTCTTTGTATGCAATTCGGGGCTACCTTCCGCTTTTCGTTTTCACAGTGCGCTTATTTCTTTTTCTTTCAGTTTCAAGTAAAAGTTCTTCTTCGTCAGTTTGATAGACAGTAACAGTATCTTGTTGACTTGTCTGAACCGTAGACTTGTGTTCCTTGTCAAATAGGGACACCTTTTCTTCGAGTCTTTTTACTTGCTCCTGAAGACTTTGAACTAAAGTTTCAAGTTTCTTTCTTGCTGCTATTTCCTTTTGCCATTCATCAAAGTAATCTTTTGATTCGTTTGGGCAGTTTTCTTTGATTTCTTTGAAACTCTGTTGTCCTGCAGTGTCGATCATTTCAGAGACATTGGTTTCTTTTTGACTAATGACTTTTACGTCATTTGTCTTAGTTGGGGTTTTCGATGGTGTAACCCTTATAACCCTTTGGGAATAGTTTTTTGGGGGAGTTCTCTGTATTTTCGTACTCCGTTTTTCAAAATTTTTAAGCAATAAGTGGTCCTCCCCAAAATCCGTAGGACCGATCTCTTTAGAGAGTGGATTTTCCAGTTTTGCTGGAGTGCCACCTGGCGTAATAAATCTGTTTGTTTTGTTCATTGCCATAAATTATTTAAACTTTTTTTTTATTATACAAATAGGGCAGTTACTTCTAATCGCATTTTATATTCAGCCGTCCCACTGGGATCAGACGCTGAACAGTGTGCCGCACAATATGTGTCAGACGCTCTTGGATTTATTGTTGGGCTGGTACATTCAGAGTGATATTTTTCTTTCTTTGCTCCTAGTTCCTGAAAAGATAACTCAGGTGACATCTTTGTATATTAAAACTATAGTAACATCACGGAGGGGAAATCGATGGTAGCGCCGCCAACGTCACCATTAAAGGTTTTATCGGTTCTGAAAATTTAACGCTGGTTGTACACTTAGTTATGTGGATGGTATTTTCATGGTTGCTATGTGTGAGTGTGAGAGGATGAAGTTCGATAGCGCTAATAAGCTATTGCATGGGTGTTTGCATGATAAAACCTTTGCTATAGGAATCAATAGTATTGTCGAAAGCATGAAAGACTGTGCGCTCCCAGTGGTCGACTGAGTCTCTAACTCTTACACATGCATTGTGTAGGGAAATCATAACAACGCCACGTTGGTAGGTTAGTACATAAACTAAAACTGTCTTTCGATATTAATATAGGTTTCAAATAAGAAAATTACACAAAATATTGCACAGCAAAAAGAGAACAGTAACTGTAATATTATGTTTTAGGTGGAAGAGTAAGGAGCAAGGAAGATCCTATTCAAATTCAAAGGATTTGACCGTTGCTGTATTCAATTGCCAAAAACGATTCAAGGCATTCAAGAAGACAGTTCATGAAATTCTAATCTTTTTAAAAATTCATTTTTGATTCAAATTAAATACATATATTAAAGTATTTTTGTGGAATAACGTCTAAGCAATATTTTTCTTTGGTGTTTCATTGATTTTAGATAGAAATAATCTCTACTAATAGGAAATAGAACGTTGTTTTATAAATTTTTTTTGTGCTGGTTTGGTTTTGGTGTTTTTGCGTAAAAAACGCAATTTGTGTTGCGGATTTACTAATGTAAATCAGTTTACTTTGTTTAAATTAATTAAAATAAAATTATAATTGAATTATAAGAAAATTGTTTGAGTGTTGTGAGGTAAGGAATAATATTTGTGAGCTAGATTCACTTGCGAAGGAAGGAGCAGTTTGGTATTCGATTTTTTACTTTGAAAATTTTAATTTTTACTTTATTAAGTTTTATTTTACAAATTTTAAACAAAATAATACATTCTAGGTTAAGTTTTATTTTACAATTTTAAAATAATACATTCTAGGTACATACTTGGAATATAAGAACCTTGATTCATTGGCGGTGCACCTTGCAATAAGTAAAGTTTTTTCATACATATACACACACATACATACTATTCTTTTCGTTTTTATTTGCATAACACAATTTTTATTAAAACTATTTGAAATACCTAAGGATTTAGATAGATTAACTTACTTATTCATCAGCAAAATATATGTAGGTATTATAAAATTTTTAAATATATACATTGGTACTTAATCGATACTTATTTATTGAATATATATTTATTTTAATAAAAACTCTAGGATTAAAATTACTATTAAACTAATAAAACTAAATTACAAAAAAGCAGAGAAAAAAAAACGAAAAGAAGAACATAGAGAACAACGAAAGTAAAAGGAAGAAAAGTTATACATAGCAAAAAAAAAAACAAGAAACCAAAGAATTTAAAAAACAAATTTAAAGATATTTATTTATTGAATATACATTTATTTTAATAAAAACTCTCTAGGATTTAAATTACCATTAAACTAAAAAAACTAAATTACAAAAAAGCAAAGAAAAAACGAAAAGAAGAACATAGAGAACAAAGAAATTAAAGGAAAAAAAAATTATACATAGCAAAAGAAGAAAAACAAGAAAACAAAGAATTTAAAAAACAAATTTAAAGAAAAAATTTTCATCAAAGGCACATCTAATTGAAAATGTCTAAGTGCTATTACGCAGATTGCAAAGAAAGACGGAAGAGTCTGAGCACTTTGTCTTTTTTTAAAATTCCAGATGACTATCGAAGAGCAGTGTGGTTGAGACATTGCAATATTTCAAACCCAATTGACTTGCCAAAGACTGCCTTTATTTGCGAAGCCCATTTTTATAAAAGTCAAATACAAGTGCGTGGCACTTTGAAGCGCATTACGCAAGCTGCAGTGCCAATATCACATTCTCTGGTTTGTGACTGCACTGAAAACTTCACCGACTCAACATGCGAGTTTATAATGAACGCGTTTAAATTTTCAATGCAATCAAGCTCTGAGGTTGCATCCGCGACTGAGCCTCAAGAAACAGAAGACCCATTACCTTGCTCGACAAGTTCATTAGAAGTTCAAAATAAAACTCAGTCATCGCCACGTTTCAGACCCCGATTTTTATTCCCGCAAACAACGCCGAAAATCAACAAAAGACCTTCAACTCACACCACGCCCATAAAGTACAAGACTACACCCGCATACAACCTCAAGAAAGGTTTGAATATGCAGATGGCGGATTTTAGTGAGGAAGTGCGGAATTTTATAATGACGCAGTGTTTCCATACGGCAAATGCTCCGTGGAACCCGAAAGAAAAGGAGTTTTTTATAAAACTTCATTATAGATCACCATCATGTTACCGATTTTTATTGAAATCGGGATTTAAAATGCCATCTGTCAGCACGATCCAGCGTTGGAATTCCGAAAGGCGATTGCATGCCGGAATAAACGAAGAAGTTATGGACATGATTGCTGAAAGAGCCAAAAGCATGACAGCTATGGACAAAAAATGCGTTCTTCTCTTCGATGAGATGGCTGTAAAAAGAGCATTGGAGTATAACAGCAAGGATGACGAACTTGTTGGATTGACAGACTTCGGAAAGTTTGGAGTCTTCAATACTATAGCAAACAAAGTCATGGACTTCACTTTAAGAGGACTTAATAAAAACTGGAAGCAAACAATTGCCTTCTACGTTGGCTCACCAAATGGAG
This sequence comes from Melanostoma scalare, assembly GCA_949752695.1. Taxonomy (NCBI): domain Eukaryota; kingdom Metazoa; phylum Arthropoda; class Insecta; order Diptera; family Syrphidae; genus Melanostoma; species Melanostoma scalare. The sequence goes on along the minus strand of OX456986.1, from coordinate 64,667,611 downwards.
AAATGCTTTCCAAAATGGTGGTCGATGCTGTTAAAGAAACAGCAAAAACAGGACTGACAGTTGTCGCAACAAGTTGTGACCAAGGATCAAATAACTATGGAGCATATACCAGACTGCGATCGACACCACAATCAACATTTACAATGGTAGATGATCAAAAAAATTTTTTGCTGCATCACTACCCACATATGTTTAAGAGTGTGCGTAATATTTTATTGAGTCATAAAATAATAATTCAAGACGAAACTATTGACTGGGCTATAATAAAGAAGGTTTATGAAGAAGATAGAAAAGGAAGCTTTCAAGTGTGCTATAAGCTAACCGAAGCCCATATAAACCCAATTAAACGACAAAAAATGTCAGTAAAATCGGCCACACAAATATTTAGTTTCAATGTTTACACTGGAATAATGTGTGCATTGCATTTGGATTGTTTTAAAACGGAGAACGAGAAAGAAGTTGCGCTATCAACAGCCAATTTCATATTGAGAATGAATAATCTCTTTGATGCACTCAATACGGGACAGCTCTATTCAAGAAATCCCAATCAGCAGGTAATATCGGATACGACAAATACCATAGAATCTCTACTTAAAGCAAGAGAGTGGATACTAACTTGGAAGTCTTCCAGCAAGATAAAATATCCCCCATGCTTCAAAGGACTTCAGGAAACGCTGTTGGGGATTGTTGAGCTATGGGAGCACATAAGAAGCGATACCCAGTCTTATATGTTGACCAAACACCTCAATACAGATGTCGCCGAAAATTTATTTTCTATAATGCGATTGAATAGAGGTTCCTATGAACAAAACCCATCGGTAATGACATTTGTAAGAAATCTTAAACAGTTAATCTTTTCGCATTAACATCCAGCAGAACATTCCGGTTATGAAGATGCTAACGCTGAAACATTACTGGAAGGGGCTGAAGTAACTGCGACGAAGAAATTGAAAAAAATGAGAGAAAGGAGTTCATAGGAGACAACTTACTGCAAGGAAAATTTTACAATGAAGAAGACCTACAAAGTGATCTGGATGACAATGAAGACAACCTAGAAACAGAAGAGGAGCAGAATAATGAAATCGAATCGATTGAATAAAGAATCAACAAAGTTTAAATGAAATGAATTAGATTGAATGACAAATGAGTGTATTAGTATTAGTATTAGTATTAGTATTAGTATTAGTATTAGTATTAGTATTAGTATTAGTATTAGTATTAGTACATACAAAGAAAGAAAGTTTAAATGAATTAGATATGTATATGCTATTCATGCGTGTCTATAGTTAAATGTATATGAAATAAATAAATATATCAGAGTTAATATTGCACGTTTGTTTAAAAACTAAAAGTAACTTATTTATCACATGTAATTTTAATTTATCACAGCTATATTTATAATACTTATGTGGCCATTACAGTTCGATGTGAACCTGGGCCTCAACCAACATCTAAAAGTACCTTACTTATCACATATAATTTTAATTTATCACAGCTATATTTATGTATGTATTTAAATAATACTTATGAAGCCATTACAGTTCGATGTGAACCTAGGCATCAACCAACATCTAAAAGTACCTTACTTATCACTTATAATTTTTATTTATCACAGCTATATTTATGTATGTATTATAATAATACTTATGTGGCCATTACAGTTCGATGTGAACCTGGACCTCAACCAGTATCCTTCGATAACGGCTTCGATTTTCGGCGAGCTCTATCTGTTTTTGGTCTTTACTTTGTACTCTATTATTTCATATCCTTATTCGTTTTCCGTACCGCGAACGTCATCATCCCGATGAGTAAAAATTTTATAATGTTTTGTTTGTGTTCATTTATAGGACATTTTATTTGTGAGGTTATTCTTTTGATTTTTTCAATGTCTTTAACCCAAGACGCAATCAGTTTCTTTACTATTCTTGTTTTTAAAAACTCAGCCTCAAAAATTTTTTGAATATTTGCTGTAGTTTTTAAAAAAATTTCCGAAGGAATTCTTAGGGAACCATAGTCAGAAGCTGCGTTCGTACTCATATAAGCTCTCAATTTTATGAGTATAGCATTATCTTTAATTAGCTGCGTTGTGTCCATCATATATGTTGAACAAACTTCGCAGTTGAGTTTTTTCTCTAATTTGCTTGCAGCGAATCCTGCGTAATACACAGCTGCTGCTTTCTGCATTTCTTTAGAGCAAACCATGTTCTGTTCATTGTTTTCTTCAATCGATTCGATTTCATTATTCTGCTCCTCTTCTGTTTCTAGGTTGTCTTCATTGTCATCCAGATCACTTTGTAGGTCTTCTTCATTGTAAAATTTTCCTTGCAGTAAGTTGTCTCCTATGAACTCCTTTCTCTCATTTTTTTTCAATTTCTTCGTTGCAGTTACTTCAGCCCCTTCCAGTAATGTTTCAGCGTTAGCATCTTCATAACCGGAATGTTCTGCTGGATGTAAATGCGAAAAGATTAACTGTTTAAGATTTCTTACAAATGTCATTACCGATGGGTTTTGTTCATAGGAACCTCTATTCAATCGCATTATAGAAAATAAATTTTCGGCGACATCTGTATTGAGGTGTTTGGTCAACATATAAGACTGGGTATCGCTTCTTATGTGCTCCCATAGCTCAACAATCCCCAACAGCGTTTCCTGAAGTCCTTTGAAGCATGGGGGATATTTTATCTTGCTGGAAGACTTCCAAGTTAGTATCCACTCTCTTGCTTTAAGTAGAGATTCTATGGTATTTGTCGTATCCGATATTACCTGCTGATTGGGATTTCTTGAATAGAGCTGTCCCGTATTGAGTGCATCAAAGAGATTATTCATTCTCAATATGAAATTGGCTGTTGATAGCGCAACTTTTTTCTCGTTCTCCGTTTTAAAACAATCCAAATGCAATGCACACATTATTCCAGTGTAAACATTGAAACTAAATATTTGTGTGGCCAATTTAACTGACATTTTTTGTCGTTTAATTGGGTTTATATGGGCTTCGGTTAGCTTATAGCACACTTGAAAGCTTCCTTTTCTATCTTCTTCATAAACCTTCTTTATTATAGCCCAGTCAATAGTTTCGTCTTGAATTATTATTTTATGACTCAATAAAATATTACGCACACTCTTAAACATATGTGGGTAGTGATGCAGCAAAAAATTTTTTTGATCATCTACCATTGTAAATGTTGATTGTGGTGTCGATCGCAGTCTGGTATATGCTCCATAGTTATTTGATCCTTGGTCACAACTTGTTGCGACAACTGTCAGTCCTGTTTTTGCTGTTTCTTTAACAGCATCGACCACCATTTTGGAAAGCATTTCTCCATTTGGTGAGCCAACGTAGAAGGCAATTGTTTGCTTCCAGTTTTTATTAAGTCCTCTTAAAGTGAAGTCCATGACTTTGTTTGCTATAGTATTGAAGACTCCAAACTTTCCGAAGTCTGTCAATCCAACAAGTTCGTCATCCTTGCTGTTATACTCCAATGCTCTTTTTACAGCCATCTCATCGAAGAGAAGAACGCATTTTTTGTCCATAGCTGTCATGCTTTTGGCTCTTTCAGCAATCATGTCCATAACTTCTTCGTTTATTCCGGCATGCAATCGCCTTTCGGAATTCCAACGCTGGATCGTGCTGACAGATGGCATTTTAAATCCCGATTTCAATAAAAATCGGTAACATGATGGTGATCTATAATGAAGTTTTATAAAAAACTCCTTTTCTTTCGGGTTCCACGGAGCATTTGCCGTATGGAAACACTGCGTCATTATAAAATTCCGCACTTCCTCACTAAAATCCGCCATCTGCATATTCAAACCTTTCTTGAGGTTGTATGCGGGTGTAGTCTTGTACTTTATGGGCGTGGTGTGAGTTGAAGGTCTTTTGTTGATTTTCGGCGTTGTTTGCGGGAATAAAAATCGGGGTCTGAAACGTGGCGATGACTGAGTTTTATTTTGAACTTCTAATGAACTTGTCGAGCAAGGTAATGGGTCTTCTGTTTCTTGAGGCTCAGTCGCGGATGCAACCTCAGAGCTTGATTGCATTGAAAATTTAAACGCGTTCATTATAAACTCGCATGTTGAGTCGGTGAAGTTTTCAGTGCAGTCACAAACCAGAGAATGTGATATTGGCACTGCAGCTTGCGTAATGCGCTTCAAAGTGCCACGCACTTGTATTTGACTTTTATAAAAATGGGCTTCGCAAATAAAGGCAGTCTTTGGCAAGTCAATTGGGTTTGAAATATTGCAATGTCTCAACCACACTGCTCTTCGATAGTCATCTGGAATTTTAAAAAAAGACAAAGTGCTCAGACTCTTCCGTCTTTCTTTGCAATCTGCGTAATAGCACTTAGACATTTTCAATTAGATGTGCCTTTGATGAAAATTTTTTCTTTAAATTTGTTTTTTAAATTCTTTGTTTTCTTGTTTTTCTTCTTTTGCTATGTATAATTTTTTTTTCCTTTAATTTCTTTGTTCTCTATGTTCTTCTTTTCGTTTTTTCTTTGCTTTTTTGTAATTTAGTTTTTTTAGTTTAATGGTAATTTAAATCCTAGAGAGTTTTTATTAAAATAAATGTATATTCAATAAATAAATATCTTTAAATTTGTTTTTTAAATTCTTTGGTTTCTTGTTTTTTTTTTTGCTATGTATAACTTTTCTTCCTTTTACTTTCGTTGTTCTCTATGTTCTTCTTTTCGTTTTTTTTTCTCTGCTTTTTTGTAATTTAGTTTTATTAGTTTAATAGTAATTTTAATCCTAGAGTTTTTATTAAAATAAATATATATTCAATAAATAAGTATCGATTAAGTACCAATGTATATATTTAAAAATTTTATAATACCTACATATATTTTGCTGATGAATAAGTAAGTTAATCTATCTAAATCCTTAGGTATTTCAAATAGTTTTAATAAAAATTGTGTTATGCAAATAAAAACGAAAAGAATAGTATGTATGTGTGTGTATATGTATGAAAAAACTTTACTTATTGCAAGGTGCACCGCCAATGAATCAAGGTTCTTATATTCCAAGTATGTACCTAGAATGTATTATTTTAAAATTGTAAAATAAAACTTAACCTAGAATGTATTATTTTGTTTAAAATTTGTAAAATAAAACTTAATAAAGTAAAAATTAAAATTTTCAAAGTAAAAAATCGAATACCAAACTGCTCCTTCCTTCGCAAGTGAATCTAGCTCACAAATATTATTCCTTACCTCACAACACTCAAACAATTTTCTTATAATTCAATTATAATTTTATTTTAATTAATTTAAACAAAGTAAACTGATTTACATTAGTAAATCCGCAACACAAATTGCGTTTTTTACGCAAAAACACCAAAACCAAACCAGCACAAAAAAAATTTATAAAACAACGTTCTATTTCCTATTAGTAGAGATTATTTCTATCTAAAATCAATGAAACACCAAAGAAAAATATTGCTTAGACGTTATTCCACAAAAATACTTTAATATATGTATTTAATTTGAATCAAAAATTAATTTTTAAAAAGATTAGAATTTCATGAACTGTCTTCTTGAATGCCTTGAATCGTTTTTGGTAATTGAATACAGCAACGGTCAAATCCTTTGAATTTGAATAGGATCTTCCTTGCTCCTTACTCTTCCACCTAAAACATAATATTACAGTTACTGTTCTCTTTTTGCTGTAGTCTGTTCTTTTTTTCTTGGATGTTACGCGATGTAACAACCGGTAACATTATTTCGTTCCTAAATGCAAAAAAGTTACGCGATGTAACATCGATGTCGTTCCTAAATGCAATGTTGAAGTGTCAGAATGTTACGTTTCGTTACTTTTTCCAACTCATCTCTGGGACTTTAGTTTCGATGTTGATCTGTCAAACCCCTCTAAAATTGTTGTTGCTCAGATTTGTGTTGGGTTTTTTTTTCATAAATGTTTAAAAATTCTGTGAGCAGTTATTTATTTTCAATCTTGTTCATTTCAGAATTCATTTTTCTTCATCAAAAAAGAGTTTTCTTTAGCTGGGTTTATATTTTAAGAAATACTTTATTCTTATTTTTGACAGACCAACAAAGTGTAACATCGAGTCGTTCCTAAATGCAATCATGATTTTGTAACAAAGTCAAACATACACAACAACAACGATGATTTTGACACTACAACAACGCGTAACATCGAAATCATTTAGGAACGCGGTTCTGTGCAATATTTTGTGTAATTTTCTTATTTGAAACCTATCATTAGGGCTGTTTTTTTGGGAGGCTGTCCGGTACCTTGTATGGTAAGTCCAAAAAAACGGTTCGCGTTTTTATGTTTGATGGTTGGTATCCGTGACGAGTTGTCAAACAAAAAAAACAATCTAATAATCCATTCGTCTGCTCCTTTGTCCAACTTGTTCGCTGCTTTCTGCAAATAAGTAATGCATTAGAACATAATTAATATAAAAATATCTTTTCTTACCTCTTTCTTTCTTGAGCCATGTTTGTTGTTTGTTTACAAATATACTTTTTTTCAATCAACTGGGAAATGTCAAAAATAGCCGTGTTCACAAAGGTATGCAAGTATTTTCTTGTGGTTTTTTTTCTCTGTTTACACGCTTGGGTTCAGTTCACTTGAGAGTGAATGGGAACAAGTGCGAAAAACTTTTAAATGTCGGTAATTCGCTAAAATACATTACTTAGAAGTTTAAAAGTTCAATACTTATATTTTAAAAGTGTCTTAAGAAATAAGACACCAGCGGATACTTATCTGTATAAGAATCAACTTCCGCTTCATGGTATATATGTAACGAATAACGAAATCGAGTTTACTATTCCTTAATGGTTATTAATTGTAGATTAAATAAGTCTGGAACAGATGGCGCTTTTGTTGTTATTAATCATAGATTGCATAAATCTAGAACAGATGGCGCCTTAAGCGAATTTCTTTACAGAGAACTGTAAAACATTGTCCCTTGCGTGGTTGTATCTGCTAGTAATCAATAAATAAATCTATTTTAAGATAAGACGTAGTAAATACTATTGGAAAAAATGTCAACATTCACCGAAAAATGTGTTAAGGAACTATGCAAAAAAGAACAAAAAAATAGTTTAACAGAGTTTTTTTCGTTTCTTTTACGATATATTATTATATACCTATGAACCTGCAAATTAAATAATCAAAATCAATAAATTTCTACAATTCAAAAATCGTTACCATAATTCTTTTCTATTCTATTCTATTCTTGTACAAAATTCATTTCCATTCACTTGTGAACACGTCCTTTTTCTGTTGTTCGAGCCTCTAGTCGCACCAACATTTAAAAATGAAAAACTCATTCGAACTCGAAATCTATCCCTTGTAAGTTTTACTCATCCTTTTATCCCTTGTATCTTTTGTTGTTGTTGCTTTACATGTATTTACCATACAAGGTACCGGACATCTTCCCAAAAAAACAGGCCTATTGTATATATAATCTATAGTACTATCATCAGATAGCTTTTTCTGAGACCTTTATTCACCGAGTGGTGCGCTGAAATCGCTTAAGCAAAGAGACACAGACAAGAGAGAATTAAGCGCTTAAATTTCAGAAAGTGCCGAGAGAACCAAAATCAGAGCAAATTGTTTAAGGTGGGGAGGAGAATCGAAAACACAAGACAAAGTATAGAGAATCAGTAATCTTATGGTTAAGCAAAGCAGAATAGGTATGAAAAAATAATTACATGAATTGTTTTGTCTTTCTTTTAGGGTGGGGTATAGTGGTGGTAGTAGGTCAAGAAAGATTTTACGTACAATTGAACATCTGATCATACTGTTCTGTTTGAGGTACTGAAATTTCAATTTGAAGGGATAAAATGAAATTGCTATATTGCAATGCAAGCAAATTTCATTTCAAATTCATGAAAAATTGAAATTTGTATTAATGAGCAGAAATTTTTTTTTTGTTTTGAACTTATTATTTGATATGTGAAAAATGATATTGAAGAAAATTTTTTCTGAAATGTTGGAATTATAGTTGGTAAAAGTAAGTATAGAAATGCAAGGTTATGATAGATAAAAACAAATCTGAAAATGGGTGGAAAACGTTAGTATTTTTTAAAAGGAAAACTATAGGCAACTACAAAAAAAGTGTATTTTTTTCCGGATCACCCAGGAGGTAAAATACAAGATTCGTTTTTTTTAATGAGGTTCCCCAGTAGGCCTGCCTCACTAACTACTTTGCATGCTTGATTTGCTTGATTTGTCATTGATATCATCAATAAACAAAACGTAAAACTATATCACAAAATAACATAAAACGAATTCAAATAACTTATAAACAAAAAAGCATAACATAACAAAATGACTAGCTAAGGGAATTGAATATTGCACATTCAAAAAAATTTAATAAAAAATAAAAAAGCGAAAGAAAAGGAGAAAAATAATTGCACTTCATATTGCATATAAAAAATAGGAAAAAAAGTGAAAGAAAAGCAGAAAGAATACTTATGTAACTAAGAAAATTTAAGGGTAAAGAAGAAGAAAAGGTAAAATAAATTAGAATTTACAAAAATATATATATACATAACAACAAAAATCAATATAAAAAACAACAAAGAAGTAAAACAAAGCAATAAAATGACTAGGCATGTCAGGTCCAGGTTCAGTTTTAAGGTACCTATAAAGAAAAAAGGTTAAATTATTGATTTTAACAAAAATTAATAGGTTTTCCATATACATTTTTAATTTCAGAAACATTATTTACATTGCACTTAAAAAATAATCTTAGAATACTTAAAAATTTTTTGTTTTTTTTTTAAATAGGTAACCTTAGAATACTTAAACATACATTTTCTTATATTTTTTAGTCCCGCGAAGCTCCTTGTTTGTCTTTTTTATAGAGAACAACATCATTCCTTGCAAAAGGAATCTGACAATTGTCTCTTTATGTTCGGTGTTAGGGCAGGGTATTTCCAGGTTCGCATCTCTAGAATCACGTACAGTCTCCATCCATTTTTCCATGAGGTCTTCTATATGCTGTTTTCTTCTGAAGTTTTCCTCAAAAACCCTCTGCACTTTCTCAGCCAATTTTTCCAGCTGGATTGAGGGAACAGCTAGCGCTCCGAATTCAGATGTAGCAACGGTGCTGACATAGGCCCTTAGTTCTATAAGTTGCAGTTGATCTCTCCTTTCAACCGAGCTGCTGATCATGAAGTTGGAACAGGCTTCACACTTCAGTTTGGACTTGAGCTTGCCAGCTGCAAAGCCTGCGTAGTAAATTGCTGCCATCTTTTGCATCTGCTCACTGGGTTCACTGGGTTGTAGTTCAGCCTGTGGTGGGTCTTCTTCCTCATCCACTTCCATATTCCAATTAATGCAGTCCTCGCATTGGCAGTCGTTGTCATCATCATCATCGATATCTTCAACATCGACGGGATCTCCTGGCGCTAGTAGATAGTCCTCTATCGTTTCTACGACTTTTGACTTCTCTTTGTCTTTTGTCGTTTTATCGATCTTTCGCTCCTCTGCCAAGTCAGCTGTGCTTATTAGAGGCTCTGCTCCAGCATCTTCATATCCTGAGTGTTCTGGTGCGCTATAGTGCTGAAACATGACCAGCTTCAAATTTCTTATAAATCTCCACACCGATGGTTCCTTATCATAGGATCCTCTATTCGTTCGCACCATTGAAAACAGGTTTTCCGCGACATCGGTGTTGAGGTGTGCCAATAGGAAATAATTCTGTTCTTTGCTTTTCAGATAGTGCCACATCTGAATTATTCCTATTAGCGTTTGCTTTAATCCCTTAAAGCAAGGTGGAATTATATGACTGCTGCTGCTTCTCCAGCTTGAAACCCACTCAATACAGCTTTCTAGGTATTCCAAAGTGTCGGTGTCATCCGATAGCACTTTCTTGTTTGGATTTTTCGAGTATTTTTGGCCGGTATTCAGTACGTCAAACAGCACATTCATTCGCTGAATAAATGTAGCTGATGACTCGGCCTGTTTCTTTAGCTGCTCTGTTTTGTATACATTGCATTTGATGGCGCATAGAATCCCTGTATACACGTTGAAGCTGAAGATTTGAGTGGCCAGCTTCACGGAGAACTTCTCAAATGGTTTCTGACTGATGTGGGAAGCTTTAAGTTTATAACAGACTTGAAAGTCCCCTTTCGAGTCTTCGTTATAAAGTTCTTCGATGGTTTTCCACGACACAACATCGTCATTGATTTTTATGTTGTGTTTTACTAATATATTACGGATGCTCTTGAATAGATGGCAGTAATCATAAAGTAGAAACACTCTATGATTGTCTACTTCTATGTAGGGCCTATCTATTGCATCCCAGTCGACTCCGAGTTTCTTATATGCGAGAACGTTGTTCGATCCCTGATCGCAACTTGTCGCAACAACGTTCAGCCCACATTCCAGTACTTTTTTCAAGGTCTCTTTTATAATCCTTGCAAGCATGTCTCCTTTCGGTGATCCCACATAGTAGGAGATAGATTGTTTCCAGTTTCTGTTAAGCCCTCGCAAAGTAAATACCATTACTTTGGAGGCTATCAGATTCGTTCAGATTCAATTCGCAGGTATGCCTATCTCAAAAAAAATAGTCATTAGTTCAGTTTGGTCAGGTCATCAAATAATTTTATGACCTCAAAAAGGACTGAATTCGCCATAATTCTCTGTAAGCCTTCACCAAATTCAGTTGTAACTGCCAAAAATAATATACCTACATTCAATGATACATTGCAAACTCATTTATTCAACCGCACAAAAAAAGCCTACAAACGAATTTCTTCTACTCCTTCACTACCTCATTGCAACCATACAGGTAATCCACACAAGTCATGTCATATCATCATATCAGTTCATGACCTATATCAATAGCACACACACATCTTAACATGCTCTGTTGTCTTACCCCATGTCCGATGTCCCATACGATAGCCAAAATAAATGCTTACCTATGCTATGGAGAATGAAGGAATGAAAACCCATAAGACAACAAAAAGTTGTCTTCTTTTGCTTCGCTACCTGCCATACTCCATTGAATACACATTTCGCATTTCGGCATTATACACAAGAAGAAGAAGAAGAATTGTATTCTTAAGCATTTTAACCTACTACTCCTCCGAATTTATAATAGCAAGAGAAATGGCAAGGGAAATCATTTCTCTTGTGATTTCCTGCTCTTAAGCCATTTTAGTAGCGTGATTCACCGTCTTTAAATGGCGCTAGTAAGGCCGAAGTGATAGTACTATAGATTCTATATACAATGAACCTATATTAATATCGAAAGACAGATTTAGTTTATGTACTAACCTACCAACGTGGCGTTGTTATGATTTCCCTACACAATGCATGTGTAAGAGTTAGAGACTCAGTCGACCACTGGGAGCGCACAGTCTTTCATGCTTTCGACAATACTATTGATTCCTATAGCAAAAAAAAATATCATGCAAACACCCATGCAATAGCTTATTAGCGCTATCGAACTTCATCCTCTCACACTCACACATAGCAACCATGAAAATACAATCCACATAACTAAGTGTACAACCAGCGTTAAATTTTCAGAACCGATAAAACCTTTAATGGTGACGTTGGCGGCGCTACCATCGATTTCCCCTCCGTGATGTTACTATAGTTTTAATATACAAAGGTTACAATCATTTAAATTTTACAGGAAAATTTGACTGTCATCTATCATGTCCAGGGCTTTTATCGTTATGTTTAAAACAATTCATAATGAAATGACTAACGTCGCCACGACCTAAGCTATAGTCCTCGCACATACCCAGTCTGCAACGACAAGTTAATTCTCAAGCCACTCTTTATTTTCTTTTGCAGAAAATGTACGTTCCTTGATGAACCAGAAACCTTCATTCACATTCAATGGCCGAAATAAAAAGAGAAAAACACCGCATATCCATCTTGAATCTCCAAATGTTCTTATTTATTAATATACATCAGTTCAATTCAGCTTTTTGATTATATAGAAACGTAAAAAATAGGAAGAATTCATCAACAAAACTTAAATCGTATATATGCGCTTAAAAATATCTATAATTAAGAAGTGTACATACAATCATGATTGATTTCAACAAACTCATCATCGAGAGCACGTTTATAGTTAACAAATTTCTTTTTCAAATGGGAAAACACACGGGTTAATGAGAAAGTCACTTAAAAACTAAACTCAACTATCAACTGAAGTCTAGCGCTTACTAATGATTAGTAAGACTTCAGCCATCTTTGGATTAATTTGTCCACAGATGAGTGTGAGTAATAGGTCATTGCGTTGCTTCGTTTAGGAAAGTAGTCCATCTGCGGCTCTTGTGTTAGCAATGCACTGATCGAGTTCCTTATCCAAGTCTTCTTTTTTTACGTCTGGTTTATCTGAACCCATTGGGAAAATGAGAAAATTTAATTCAAGAAAAAAAACAAATAAGAGAAAAGCGAATAGCTTTCTACCGACTTTGGTCTGTTTTTACCTATTTGATGTCCATCTCGAGCGCTTCGACGACCACGGCTGCGGTTTCAACCGCGTCGTTTTTGCTGCTGTTGTTGGCCCCCAGTGCCATTACGTTGGCCTCCTCTAGGTGCAGTTCCTCTTTGTGCACTACGCCCACGGCGTCCCTTTCCACGCAAAGTTGCACGACCACGTAGAGCTCCCCTATGTTTGTTTGTAGCTGCAGCATCACCAGATCTTGGCTGGTGCATTGTTCCTCTGTAAAATTCTTCTGTCGGTGCGACTCCTTGAACGACCACGTCCTCGAATACGTTCGCGTGTGTCATTGCCTCTTTTGGAGACCTGCATATTCATTCTCTGATTGGATGCAGCTCTAGGTAATCTTTGATTATTTGAACATTCCTGGTAACCCTGTAGCACCAAAAGCATCATTTATCCAAGTGTCCATAAAAGTTTTTCTTTATTTAATATATAAACTAATTTAAAGCCCTGTTTAAACCTTTGAAAACATTGTTTAATACAGATCTTTTCCTCCTTTTACCACAAACAATACAAGTGAACCTCTAAAAGTTATATTAAAGTGTAATTCTTAGGAATTGGTGAAGCGCAATAAAAGTCTGGTATTCCACGAAACTCTAGCCTCTCCCTCTTCAAGACCGTTATGCGTTAGCAAATAACATCCTGCTCGAGGTGCCACTGCAAATTGCTTACGCAATAACCGAACATAACGGATCTAGACCAGTAAAGGTCGATAAACAATCCTCAAGCCAGTGGTTGAACAGCAACGCCGAGGGCTGAATGGCTAAGGAGATCTTAGTCGCTAGTTGCGAACTCCGGATACCTAGGCAAATCCAGTTTTAATTATAAGTCCTTTACGTTGGCATAGGGCTCTGCCAATGGTGACCTCCTTTCCCTATTACTCGTGGGTACAAAATTGAAAATAAAAATATTGTAACGTGCGCTTAGTTCGCAAAAATAAAACTTCACTTTTCAATTTATTTCTACCACTTTTATTCAGTATCAATACTTTATTCGAACTCAACTCGACTTTTGGACTATCACTTGTTCACAACAATTCACTCTTAACTTTATCACTCTATAATCAGAACTGCCCTCTGGTTGCCTCGGGCGGGCTATTTATATCGAATGACATTTCATCTAGAACTCTCCAGTAGCTTCCACATGGTCTGCAACTCTCCACTGTTTTGGCTGTCAAACATTTTCTCTCCTAGAATTTCTACACTTACACTAGTGCTCCCAGATGTGTTTTTCGGTTGAACGTTTTCGATTAGGAAATTGGTATTAAATGTTGAGTTCACGTTACACTGCCCCCTCCTTAAGATTGTTCGTCCCGAATAATTCCATCTGCAGCCTCGCCACTATATCGATGCAGCCGGTCACAATGAACTACTTTTAACTTGCCTCTTAGTCCTCTTTGTATGCGGTAAACCACGTCGTTAATCCTCGTGACAACAGTATAAGGACCTTCCCAGTTTTGCTGAAGTTTCGGTGACAATCCCTTTTGACGATGAGGATTATAAAGCCACACACGATCTCCTGCTTGGAATCCTGACGTTGTCGCTTTTGTGTCGTACCGTGTCTTCATCCGGTCGCTGTAGGTTTTCATCCGTTCCCTTGTTCTTTTATGGATGTCAGCGAGTCTCTCCTTGAGGTCGTCCACGTACTCGTTTGTGTCCTGTGGCTCCTCTGTGGGGCATCCAAATTTAAGTTCGCTGGGCAGCCGCATGGTTTTCCCGAACAGGATGTCAGATGGTGTTTGCCCTGTCGAGCTATGTACTGCACTTCTATAGGCCATCAGGAATAGCGGTACGTGCCTATCCCAGTCTCTTTGGTAGTCGCCTACGACCTTGGTGAGGTGTTCTTTCAAGGTCCGGTTGAATCTTTCAACCATCCCATCGGATTGTGGATGAAGCGGTGTGGTTCTCGTCTTCTTAATGCCAAGTAGTCCACACACTCCTTGGAAGATGTTTGACTCAAAGTTCCTCCCTTGGTCGGAATGGAGTTCCATAGGCACGCCAAACCTACTCACCCAGTTGAACACAATCTGGTCGACCACCGTTTTGGCTTCTTGGTTTGGGATGGCATACGCCTCAGGCCACTTGCTAAAATAGTCCATTACAACCAGAATGTACTTGTTTCCAGCATTGGTTTCTGGAAAAGGCCCAGCCACATCTACTGCAATCCTCTCAAAAGGCGATCCAACGTTGTACTGATGCATCTTACCTTGAATCTTCCTACCAGGTCCTTTGGTTGCAGCACACTTGTCACATGTTCGGCACCACTTCTCCACGTCATCTCTAGCGTGTAACCAGTAGAACCGATGTCGCACCTTCTCCAGTGTTTTGTTGACTCCCAGGTGGCCTCCAGAAGGTCCGTCGTGCATCTCCCGAAGAACTTCACTGACTTTCGATTGCGGTACGATCAGCTGCATCACATATGACTTACCGTCAGCGGATTCCCATTTTCGCCTGAGGACACCTTCTTGCACATATAGTGAGTCCCACTGTGCCCAATAGGCTTTGAGAACTGGACTCCTGTCAGAAATGTCTCCCCATTCAGGTTTCTCTTCATTTTCTTTCCATGCGAGAATGGGTTCGATATCTGGATCCTCCTGTTGAGCAGTCCTCACTTCCTCATTGCTCCATCCGCTTATTGGGTCAGCTCTTAGTCGCTGAGCGGTAATATTTTCTTTGTCTTCTTGCCGCCTACAATGCTTACAATCCACTTTGCAAGGTCTTCGGGATAATGCGTCAGCGTTTGAGTGCAACTTTCCTCTGCGGTGTTGAATCTGGTAATCATAAGTCTGCAGTCTTTCTATCCACCTTGCGACTTGACCTTCTGGATTTTTGAAGTTCAACAGCCAGTTCAGAGCACCATGGTCTGTCCGCAGAAGGAATTTCTGTCCATAGATGTACTTATGGAAGTGCTTTGTTGCCAAGATCAGAGCTAGCAGTTCCCTTCTGGTCACGCAGTAGTTTCTTTCGGGTTTCGAGAGGACCTTGCTGTAGTATGCCACCACTTTCTCTTCGCCATCATGCACTTGGGATAGTACCGCCCCGATTCCAACGTTGCTTGCATCTGCGTCGATGATGAATGTTTTGCCAGGTGTTGGATGTGCCAGCACTGGAGCGTTACAGAGGCGGTATTTGAGTTCCTGAAAAGATTTTTCACACTCACCTGACCATTTGAACTGCTTCCCTTTTTCGGTGAGCTGATGCAAACTCTTTGCAACTCCAGCAAAGTTCTTAACGAAACGTCGGTAATATGTGGCAAGACCAAGAAAGCTTCGGAGTTGATGTTTGTCCTGTGGTGTTGGCCAATTTTTGACGGAGTCAACTTTTTCAGGATCAGTCTTCACTCCTTGGGAAGAGATGATGTGTCCCAAATACTTAACTTCGGTTTTGAAAAGTGCACATTTTTCTGGATTCAGTTTAAGGTTAGCCTCTCGAAGTCTCTGAAACACGGCTTTTAGATTCTTGCAATGTTGGTCAAATGTTTTCCCGTAAACAATGACATCGTCCAAGTAGACAAGGCACGCTTTCCACGTCAGTCCTTGAAGAACGCACTCCATCAAACGCTCGAATGTTGCCGGAGCGTTGCATAGCCCAAACGGCATAACTTTAAACTGCCAGAGCCCATTACCTGTAGAAAACGCCGTCTTTTCCCTATCATCAGGGTGGATGTCAACTTGCCAATATCCACTCTTCAAGTCCAGCGTCGAAAACCACTGGGCTCCCTCCATGGCATCCAGGGTATCACTGATTCTCGGCAGGGGATAGCTGTCCTTCTTAGTCACATCGTTCAGCCTTCGGTAGTCCACACAAAAACGAGTGCTTCCGTCTTTCTTTTTCACTAGAACCACTGGTGACGCCCAAGGACTTTTGGAATTTTCGATAAGACCGTCCTTCTTCATTGTTGTTATCATTTCCTCAACCTCACCTTCTTTGGCCAGTGGAAGACGTCTTGCGGGTTGACGAATCGGTCTTGCATCTCCTGTGTTGATGCGATGCTGCACCAACTGTGTCCTACCGTATTGTCCCTTTTGCGATGCGAAGATGTCAGTGTACTCTTGTAGGAGATTCTCAGCCATCCTTGTTTGTTGGTGATCAAGGTTGGATGAACTCAGTATTTTAGCTCTGATGGTTATGAGCTCCTCCGGGGTTAGCGTTTTTCTCGGGGCCTCGTCTGTGATCTTCGTAATTGCTGCAACCGATTCGCAACGTCCAACGACTTCTCCTTTCTTCAACTTTACATCGTACGGTCTGGTGTTTAGTAATCGTACGGGGACCATTTTGTTTTTCGGTGCTACCAGTGTTTTCCCAACGATGACGCTTTGGGAGGAACACTCTGGGTCTGGTTACACCATGAGGTATCGAAGGCTTCCAAACTCACCTTCCAGTTTTGTCCAAACGAACACTTCAGAAGAAGGAGGCAGAATCAGATCTTCCGTGATGACAGTTCTCAGTGTTGACGTATTTTCATTCGAATAGGTCATTGGAATTTCTTTATTTTGGTATTTCAAAACTTGATTACCGATATCCAAAATAACTCCGTGCTGTTTCATAAAGTCGATTCCAATGATGCACTCGTCACATATATCTGCCACCAGGAATTGATGAGTAAACACTAGATCGGCCAGTCGGATCTTGAGACACACTTCTCCATATACTCTTGCTGCTTCCCCCGTTGCGGTTCTTAGACGGTAGCTATTGGTGTTATGGAGCCACGTCATCTTTACCAGGTCTCGACGTACTATGGATGCTGTGGCACCGGTGTCAATGGTAGCCACATGTTTGTTCCCGTTAATAGTAGTCTCCACAGTCAGACTTTTGTTGTCGCGTTTGGTCTGGGAGACCTGGATGGTGGTTTTGGGGCCATCGATACAAGAAACCAGCCTCTGCCCCTCGAAGTTGGTCACGCTGGTGTTGTTGTTACCTTGCTCTGGGTTGGATCTCTTGCTTCCACAATGTTGACAACCGGTTTTATTTGGTGGTAGCCGGCATTGACGCTGTAAGTGCCCGGTCTTGTTGCAGTTCCAACATCTTACTGGTCCACTCCGCTGGTTCTTTTGTATTTCTGATCTTTGGCACGAGCATTCTTCGACTATGGCCTCTCTAAGTCGATGTACTCCATGAGAAGCCTGTTCTGCTGCTTCGATTGTCAATGCGAATGCTAAAGTTTCAGAAAGAGTACGTGTTCTAGCAGTTCGCACAGACCTCTGAAGATGTATATCGGAAATGGCACGAACGAAGGACTCAACAGCAAGCTGGTTGATGATTTCTTCTCCAGCATCCGGGTATGCCAGGTGAACCAGTCTTTCGACGTCTGCTTGGAGCTGCTGTAGACTTTCACCCCTTTTCTGGACTCTGTTATTGAGTTGGACTCGGAAGACTTCTTTCAAGTGGCTATCTCCAAAGCGTTTATCTATAGCTGCCACGAGAGAACTGAAATCGCCGCTCGTACCAGCTGGAACTGTTTGAAGTAATTCAGCTGCTGGTCCTCTAAGAGCAAGAGTCAGTGCAATGTACTTGTCTTCGTCATCCCAGCCATTTGTTGTCGCGGCTGCCTCAAATTGTCTCTTGTAGACTGGCCAAGAAGACTGCCCATCAAATGTTGGGGGTTTCATCTCCTTTTTCCTTGCAAACTCTCCAGCAGATTCTCGAATTTTTATTTTCCGTATTTGGTCTAATTCCTTGGACAGAACAGAGAACTGGCTATCGCATCGGCTTTCCAAACGATTCTCTACAACAGAAAGCTGTTTTTCCACACCTTCAACTCGTTCGTCAAGGGCACATACATTTTTCTCAATGTTACCCAATTTTCCTTCTAGAATGTTTTTCTGACCTTCTAAAACATTCTGTTGCGCCTCAAGTCTTTCGAGAATATTCTGTTGTTCCTTCTTTTGTTCGCTTCGTTGTGCTTCAAGTTGTTCGAGAACATTCTGCTGTTCCGTCTTTTGGTCGTTTCGTTGTGTTTCAAGTTGTTCGAGAACATTCAGCTGTTCCTTCTTTTGATCGTTTCGTTGCTCTTCCAGACGTCCGAGAATATTCTGCTGTTGCTCTTCAATCAGCTTCTTTTGTTGTTCTAATAAAAGCTTCATCATACTAGAAAAATCTACACTTTCACTTTCTTCCTCTTTTTCCACTTCTGTTTCAAAAACAAAAGTGCTTATGTCTTCCCCTTGCTGTTCCAAATAGTTGCGCAAGCGCAGGACGAGCTCATTCTTCGATCCCGCTCTAGAAAGATTTCGCTTACCTAACTCACTTTTAAGCTCAGTGCAGTTGAGCTCTTCCAACAACTTACCCATTTTCACTGTATTTAACTTTTTTTTTTTTTTTTTGCACTTAACTAGTTTTTTTTTTCTTTTTTTTTTTATCAAATAAGTTTTATTTACACTTCTGACACCAATGTAACGTGCTCTTAGTTCGCAAAAATAAAACTTCACTTTTCAATTTATTTCTACCACTTTTATTCAGTACATTGTATATAAATTCTATAGTACTATTACTTTGACCCGTTCCGGTGACAAAATGGAAATTGAATGGACACCACAAAAGTTGGAATGTATTCCACAAGACTGTATTTGAAGAGGAAGAGAATTATATGCGTAAGAGCAGGAAACAAATATATATAAATATATATTTTTTTCATTCTTACGCACGCTAAAAATAAACATTCCACATCAGCTGATTCGCGCTTCTCCACGCGATGTTGCGCCACCTAACGATCAATGAAGGAGATGAAAAAAGGTGTCCAGTAAAATTACTATAGTTTAGATATACAAGGTTCAGTATCAATACTTTATTAGAACTCAACTCGACTTTTGGACTATCACTTGTTCACAACAATTCACTCTTAACTTTATCACTCTATAATCAGAACTGCCCTCTGGTTGCCTCGGGCGGGCTATTTATATCGAATGACATTTCATCTAGAACTCTCCAGTAGCTTCCACATGGTCTGCAACTCTCCACTGTTTTGGCTGTCAAACATTTTCTCTCCTAGAATTTCTACACTTACACTAGTGCTCCCAGATGTGTTTTTCGGTTGAACGTTTTCGATTAGGAAATTGGTATTAAATGTTGAGTTCACGTTACAATATAAACTTTAAAGAGAGTGATGCTGCTCTAAGTGCATCCACTCCAATGGAGACAGGTCTTGACGACCTTCCACCTATTGGTTCTTTGGAGGAGGCGAAACTTCTTGACGAAGCTGCCCTTTCAACACACAATGATCAAACGATCAAAACAACACAAAAAGCGCGCGTCAAGCTTAGTGGAGCAGCCCGCAAACGCTTTAAATTCCTGCTTGCTAGCGGCCTTAACGAACCCGAAGCCAGAGAAAGAGCCAGAACGGCTGTTCCAAAGGGAGAAAAAAGGAATCGCTCTGAATCCTTCCCTAGGGACACAAATCCTGCCAAAATATCTAAACCCAACATTGCTCACAAGCAGAGGTCTGTTGATGTGCCTTCCACATTAAATCCGCCTCCAAATCGACAAAAAATAGAGCAACAAAATTTTAAGCAAGCGCTGGAGAGTTACAAAATAGGTATCCTTGCCTCAGACTTCCCGGAAACGCTACTTAACACTGACCAAATGACAGTAGTGCAAGACTCCATCTTTGGTTTGATTTGCAGCCAAAAGACAGGGGATATCAGCCCCAAATTCTTTGGCACCAATTTCAGACCAGGGTGGCTTGTCTTCAACTGCAAAAATAGGGTCACGGCTGATTGGCTAAAAGGCGAAATACCAAAAATAAAGCCTTGGGAGAATGCCTCACTGAAGGCGGTTGAAGAGGAAGAAATTCCCAAAAACCAAATTCTGGTAGGCCATTTCCCCGCTGGTCCCACCTGCACGAACGAGCAGATCCTCACGGCAATCAAGGTCCAGAATGAGGGTCTCCCCGTTCCTGAATGGAGGATCATAAGAAGAGAAGCCAAAGGTGCCGCCTCTGTTCTTACCTTTTCGGTGGACCACAAATCTGCGGCTCTACTAAAAACAAGAAAAAACATCATAGACTTTAGGTTTGGCGATGTTCAACTCCGCCATCCTAAAGCCCCTCAAAAAACTGGTGCCCCCAAACCCCCACCTAACTCCCCTGTCAAGACAGCCTGTACGACTCTGACGACAGGTAAAAGCGCTCCACAGCCTTCACCAACGTCAGATCTACAAAACAGGCTGACAGCTCCATTAAACCTAGTTCCTCCCCCCTCAGTTGCTGATGCCACACATACCTCACCAGAAGAGTCAGCCGTTAGGCCCTCCTCACCAAAAGGTACTTCTGGCAACGCAACAACAACTCCCCCCCCCCCTCCCTGCTCAACAACCGTCGCCAAAACAACACCAAAAGGCGTAAATGCTACACCAGCTGCAAGAAGCAGCTCAGCCAAATTTTGGGCTCCAAAACGGGACCCCAGGCCCAAAGGTAAAGCTCGGCAGAGGCTATTAAAAGCACCAGCGAGCTTTACCTCAACCCCAAAAACAAAATGAGTTACACCACCCTAAAATTCCTGCAGATAAATCTTATGCACGCCAAAGCTGCCTCAGCTGCGGCTAGCAGAGAATTTGTCAAGCAGGATCTGGACTGCTTACTAGTCCAGGAACCATGGGTGGTAAGAGGCCAAATAAAAGGCCTTCCAACACAATCATGTAAGTTAATATACGACAACACGCAACTCCAACCACGAGCTGCGCATCTTATCCATAAAAGAACTAACTTTCTTCCCATTCCAGAATTCATCACTAATGATCTCGTTGCGGTACTAGCTGAGATCCCCACGGCAAGAGGCTTACAAAATATTGTAATAGCCTCAGCCTACTACCCGGGGGATACTACCTCCGCACCACCTGAAGAGGCAAGAAAACTCGTTAGATACTGCAACGCAAGGGGAAGACAACTACTACTTGGTTGTGATGCCAACTCCCATCACACCATATGGGGTAGCACAGACATCAACAAAAGAGGTGAGTCACTTTTAGATTTTCTTATGCACTCAAACTTAGATATTCTAAATAAGGGAAATGAACCTACTTTTGTCACCTCCACTAGGAAAGAAGTGTTGGATATGACAGTGGCAAGTTTTGCCATAGCCAACAACATTCTCAATTGGCATGTCTCGAAAGAGATATCATTCTCGGACCACCGGCACATCAGATTTGATCTGTCAAGGCCGAATCCCAACAATATAGAAAACAATAGGGTACCAAGACACACGGACTGGAATCTCTACACAGAAACACTCCGTTGTGAATTTGAACCATCCTATCCAAACATTGACTCTCCTTATCAACTTGAAAGGGAAGCAACACGCTTAAGCTCACAAATCACAAGCGCATACGAGTCCAGCTGTCACATTAGACAGATAAACTCAAATCGCGATGTTCCCTGGTGGAACAGTGAGTTGGAGAAGTTAAAAAGAAAGCTTCGAAAGTTGTTCAACAAAGCTAAACGAACCAATTCGTGGAGCGAATATCGAACAACTCTAACGACTTACAATTCGATGATAAGAAGGCAAAAACGACTTACATGGAAAAACTTCTGTGAAAGTATCGATAACTTGCCTTCTTCAATTAGAGTTCAAAAAGCCTTAGCTAAAGATCATAACAATGGTATTGGTCTCTTAAAAAAATCGGATGGTAGTTTTACCCAAAGTTACAGTGAAACTCTGAGCCTACTTTTGGCCACTCATTTTCCTGACTGTATACATACCACTGATCAATCTCTAACCACAAATGTCAGTTACACTACACCTAATAGCACAACAAGAAGTCTAGCTAGAAAAATTTTTAACGAAGACTCCATTAAATGGGCAATATCCTCCCAACAGCCTTTCAAGGCGCCCGGGGAAGATGGTATCTTTCCTGCTCTCTTGCAGTATGGAATTGATACCATAATCTGCTCACTTATACTTATCTATAGGTCCAGTTTTGAATTAAGCTACATCCCTCAAACTTGGAGAAAGGTGAGAGTTGTATTCATACCAAAAGCTGGCAATAGATCAAACTCAGACCCAAAATCCTTCAGACCAATCAGTCTCACATCTTTCTTTCTAAAGGTCATGGAAAAAGTGATTGATTTACACATTCGCAGTACGGCCTTAATAGCAAATCCTCTCTCCATCAGCTTGTAAGCAAAATTGAGACTGCGTTTGCTAAGAAAGACATCATACTCTGCTCGTTTCTTGATATTTCTGGCGCCTTTGACAATACTACGTATTTGTCAATTCAAACCACTGCAACTGTCAAAGGAATTGACACACCAACCATTAAATGGATTGACTCTATGTTAAGTGGCAGAATCATCTCCACCACACTAGGTCAAACATCAATAACAGTTAATGCTGTTAAAGGCTTTCCCCAAGGGGGTGTTTTATCTCCCCTGCTCTGGTCAATAGTAATAGATCAGCTCTTGGATGACCTCAATAAGCTGGGCCTTGATACACAAGGCTACGCTGATGACTTAGTCATCTCTATTCAAGGCAATCAAGAAGCACAGGTCACAAACCGTATGCAAAGGGCCCTGAACAAAGTTAATGACTGGTGCAACAAAGAAGGGCTTAAGGTCAACCCCACCAAAACAGTCATCATCCCATTCACCAGGAGACGAAAAATCGATCTCCAAACACTATCCCTAAATAGTGTTCAAATTAATTTTTCCAAAGAGGTCAAATATCTAGGAGTAACCCTGGATAATAAACTCAATTGGAAACCACATCTAGACAAAACCATAGCAAAAGCAACAAATGCTTTCTGGGCCTGTTCTAGACTTTTTGGTAAAAAGTGGGGGCTTAGGCCAAAAATGATTTACTGGACTTACCTCACTATTATCACACCCATCATAACCTATGCTTCGCTGGTCTGGTGGCAAAAAACAGAACAAGTTTATGCCCGCAAATCATTGCAAAAGTTACAAAGACTAACCTGTGTAGGTATCACAGGTGCAATGCGCACCTGCCCAACTTTAGCGTTAGAAAGTTTATTAAATTTTCCTCCGCTACATCTAAGAGTGAAGAAGACTGCTGCACTGAGCGGACTAAAGCTTCATCTCACTAACTACTCAAGAAAGGAAAACTTACAAGGCCATATGAGTATTCTGCAGGTGCTCCCAATACTGAAATCGCCTGCAGCACACTCCTCGGACTTTATGCCTAAACGCATAATGTTACACCACCCCTTTGAAGTAATCTTTCCAAACCGCTCAGCATGGAAGAACCCTGTAATTCTTACAAATAACTTCCAATACATCTGGTATACTGACGGTTCAAAAACAAACAACGGTGTAGGTGCAGGGATTTACGGTCCCAACTTTAAATCATCTACATCCCTTGGTAACACAACTACTATCTTTCAGGCAGAGGTAATGGCTATAGAATTCTGTATTAGAGAATGCATTAGAAGAAACCTCCGAAGATCAAGCATCCTAATCTGCTCTGACAGTCAGGCAGCACTAAAGGCGCTGTCCTCGAACAAAATCGAATCCAAACTAGTTTGGAACTGCCTGACTTGTTTACTTCAATTAGCTACTCACAATAAAATAACTCTTTCATGGGTGCCTGGTCATGAAGGTAACGAAGAGGCTGACCGACTTGCTAGACTTGGCTCTCAGTCTCAATTCAAAGGCCCTGAACCCTACTGTGGTCTCCCAATAAGTAGCCTAAAAAATGAATTAGCTACCTGGGAACGACAGAACATGATCAGCAGCTGGAACAACTCAAATGGCCATCGTCAGTCAAAACTATTCATTGACTTATCCCACAAACGCATGAAAGAAATTCTTGACATGAGCAAACGTGACGCAAAGTTACTTACGGACTTCTTCACTGGACACTGCTCTCTCAAGTATCATCTTAAAAACATGGGCATCAGCCAAGACGACACCTGTCGTCTCTGTCTTGAAGACATAGAAACAGCTGAACACATTTTATGCGAATGCCCTGCCTAAACTAGATCCAGGCTTAAAATATTCAATAAAGGGTTCCCCTGTCCCCTTGATATCAGAAACACCTCTTCCTCGAAGATTCTTAGGTTCTTACATGACCTCAGCTTCGAATGAACAAACCTATACACTACGTGTAATTAAACCTAAGGGAACAGCACAAAAGATCTTTCAGGTCGACGTGCTTGTAAAGGTAATTTTTCACCTTCACCCTATAAATTAAAAAAAAAGAAAAGTGTAATTCTTTTATCAAAGAAAATTAAGTTTTTCTATTCTCAATTTATATTGACTTTTTAATGCTAGGAGGCTCTTCAATAGAGCAAAATTTAGCAACCTTTCGGCTGACTGGGACCTATACAAGATCAGCAAAAATGAATACAAAAATAGAACTACCTATGCAAAAAGAGCAGCCTGGCGCAACTTCTGCTCAGATATTGAGTGCACAAATGACGCAGCAAGGCTAAGAAAGGTCATGTCCAAGGTCCAAAATACCCCTAGTTTTCTTAGAAGACCTGATAACACATGGACTGACTCATGCTCAGAAACCCTAGAGTCACTCATGAACACCCACTTTCCAGGGTGTTCTCAAATGACATCCCCAGAACGCGGAAACCCTAACGCTAACTATATTTAACGCTAACGTTATATCCAACATAGGAAATCTATTAGTAGATAATAGGAAGGTAATGTGGGCCATTGACTCATTCTCAGCATACCAATCTGCAGGTCCGGACGGTATCATTCCAATGATGCTCCAAAGCCCTAAAGACTTGATTGTGCCGATTCTAGTGGAAATTTTCAGAGGTTGTCTAAACCTCACCTTTATTCCAACTAGTTGGAGGGAAGTTAAAGTCATATTTATTACCTAAGCCGGTAAGCCCTCACACACTGAACCCAAAGATTTCAGACCAATAAGCCTATCCTCCTTTCTACTTAAGACCCTAGAAAGACTTATAGAAACGCATATCCGAACAAAACTGAATAACAATTTGATATCCACAGCCCAACATGCATATATAAAGGGCAAATCAGTGGAGACTGCACTTCATGAAGTAGTCGGTACCATTGAACAGTCAATCCAATATAAAGAGTATACGTTGGCTGCATTCCTCAATATAGAAGGGGCCTTCAACAACGTTGAATACAGTGCTATTCGCATGGCATTAAGTTCCATAAATATCGAGCCAACGCTATCAAACTGGAACGACTCCATGCTCCAAACGAGAATAGTAAAAGCATTAATGGGTGCAAGTACCCTTAAAGTCAAAACTTGTAGAGGTGCACCTCAAGGAGGAGTGCTATCCCCGCTACTCTGGCTCCTAGTTGTTAACCAAATCCTGGTTAAACTTGACAGGAGCGGAATAAAAGCAGTAGCCTATGCCGATGACATCGTCATCATGACTTCGGGAAAATTCACAACCACCCTTTGTGAACTTCTCCAGACAGCTCTAAACAAGCTCACCAGCTGGGCAAAAAGTGGGCTAAACGTCAACTCTACTAAAACAGAACTTGTTCTGTTTACGAGAAAACGTAACATTAAAGATATACTTCCTCCCTCTATTAATGGTAAACCAATAAACTTATCTGGTACGGCAAAATATCTCGGAATTGTCCTTGATCGTAAACTTAACTGGAAAGAAAATTTAAAAGAAAGAGAAAGGAAAGCTCAAATCGCTTTCTACACTTGTAGATGAGTTTTTGGGAAAAAATGGGGACCTGGTCCCCAAACCATTCACTGGATGTATACATCCATAATAAGACCAATCCTCACATATGCCTGTCTAGTCTGGTGGCCATCATTAGAGAAGGCTTCAAACCTTAAGACCATGGCCAAAATCCAAAGGCTTGCATGCATTGGCTCAACTAGTGCCATGAGAACAACACCAACTGCAGCTCTGGAAACCTTCCTGTCGCTAGCCCCCCTAGATCTTTTTACTAAGGAGATGGCGGCCAAAAGCGCACTGCGACTCAAACAATGCAACAATTGGAAAACAGGCATATCAGGCCATAGAACCATCATGAACCGTACAGATATAGACATTCAAACAGACTATACCCCCCCCGCATATTGACTTCAATCCAGTGGCCCTAACAGTCTTTCCGACAAGAGAAAGCTGGGAGGAAAACAGGGTTATAAAAGAAAATCACATTTCCGTCTTCACAGATGGTTCCAAAACGGAAGAAGGGGTAGGGTCAGGTATCTTCTCAGACTACCCCACCATGAATAGATCAATAAAGCTTCCCGACTTCTGCAGTGTCTTTCAGGCAGAAGTACTTGCAGTGTGCGAAGCCGCGAAGCACTTAGCTACGCAAAACCTGATCAACAAAAAAATTGACTTCTTTAAAGACAGTCAAGCGGCCATTAAAGCTATCTCATTCATTTTCACAAAATCCAGACTAGTAGACAGCTGTCGCAGTAACCTAAGACTGCTCAGCGAAACAAACACAGTTAGTTTAACCTGGGTTCCAGGACATCGTGACATAATTGGTAATGAAATGGCGGATAAGCTGTCTAAAATCTTGTCAGCACTCGAATCCAGCGAAACGAACACCTCAGTTCTAAGGCCACTTGAGCAAGAAAAAAACAGAATCAAACACAATTTTCTAAAAACCGCCAATGACAGGTGGTCATCTTTAGAAACATGCCGAGTCTCTAGAAACCTTTGGCCAGATATTTTCAAGAAAAAAACAGAATTTCTACTCCAGCTAAGCAGACCTCGGCTCTCTCTGTTGATTGGCATTCTCACGGGACACAACTCGTTGGGTACCCACATGATGAGAACGGGCATTAGCACATCCGATTTATGTAGAGGATGCCAAGATGAGGAGGCAGAGGAGGGATCATTCCACTTCCTCTGTGAGTGTCCTAGCTTGGCCCACACTCGGAAAAAAACCCTCGGAGAAAACTTTTTCGACGAACTGGGCGACATCTCAAATCTCCCACTGAGCAACGTCCTGAAATTTACTCAGGGCTCCAAATGGTTCAGTGGGAGTTCCCTACCACAATAACCATTTACCTTTCCAATCCTCCCATTTCCTCATCCTCTGATTTCCCGGGGAGCACAATGGATCCTTGAGATCCGAGTGAGGTGTTGCCACTTGTGGCTGCACCCCCCATTCAACCTAACCTAACCTAATGCTTAAGAGTGGTAATAATATCTATCTCCCTCTGACACCTTTGCTACTTAAGTAACAAAAAAAAAAAAGAAGCAAATTATAACAATAACAAACAAACCGTAGTGACTCTGTCTCACTTCCTTCTGGTAAGTGTGGATATTTTTGTAATATGTTTCTGCCAACCCGAAGCAATTTCATTGAAACTACACATAAACCATAATTTCGTTTTATGTTTAACCGGAGAATCAAACAAAAACCCTCCAACATCATCTTCAGTTTGATTAACGCCACTTCATCAACTCTATGCCAAACATCATCTTTAAGCGACTATTAACATATTTGAGTACGGTGTAACATTCTTGCCTTACGGACAACATCATCAACACCATCTACAATCCAAGACTCAACTCATAAACCTACTGAACTTCAACTACCCTACCCACTGCGCGGTTCGTGTACGCGATTAATAAGTTTAGCAAATAACCTCACCTCGCTTTTACCGGTACACTAACAGCCGTATTTATTAGATTTCCCTAAATGGCTCTGAACGGATGAATAGTTATGTAGTGAATAGCACGTTGAATAAATTCTTATTTATAAACCATTATAGTTATGATGTGTATATCTTACCTATCTATAATCTATAATATAATTTATAGCATTGAGCGGTAATACACAGGTGTTCTTCACTATCGAAAACAAACCGGTCTCTGAAAGCCATCTATGTATCCGCTGGCGTACTAACAGTCCCCTGTCATTTCAAAATAGCGAAGACACAAATTTATTCAGTCACTATACTACCTAAATCGGCGTTCAGCCTATGTTACGTTCAAAAAGTTTTATAAATACGTTTTTCTGTTCAGAGATATTATAAGAGGAACATAGCGCTATTCACTCCCTATTATGGGTTTATAAATAAGGCTGTAAGAATAAACATTTTATTTTCGATTACAAACTAATAAAAGAAGAAAATAAATTAATAAAAAAAAAAAAAAAACTACAAGAAAATAATCATAATTCATAATGATGGAGAATGACTTTTGTGACTCAGGCAACTGCCTTCTTGATACAAAATTCACGCAACGAATTAAGTGTCATGGTCTTTGCGGCAAATCGTATCATCCAATATGTATCGGTTTAAGTAAAAAATCATGCCCTTATCTTAAAGAATATTTAAACTATTTTGTTTATCTGTGCGACGAATGTAATAAAATATCACTTTCGCATGTTCTCCTCGCTGTTAAGTGTGTTAGTGACCTCACAAACTCCATTCAAACCGACAACAATCGTTTTCATAAGAACGTTCTCGCTCAATTTTATCATTTTGAAGACTTCTCTAAGTCTGTCGAGACTCTAGACAGCTCAATTGAATCCCTCGCCAAACGTGTTTATTCTAAGCAATCTTCTCTGGATAAGCAAATTTCTTCATTAGTGGACTTACTTCAATCGCGCGTAGACCACTCACATTGCCGTTTTGATAACATTAGAGACGTAATACATTCCACACTTGTTTCGGTTCTAAGCTTATATCCTTACGATTCAATGCTCGATGAAATAAAAACTTTACGATCCTATTGTGAGTTTGCGCTTGTACACAACGCAAGTCAAAGGAAAAACAAGTTAAAGAAAAACGCAAGTCACGTTTGATGTTTCGAATAAGAGTGCCCTCTTCATTCTTTCGCACAACGTACTTATAACCTATGATCGTCACTATCGGTTCCAGGTCAACCACGCAATCTGGGCCACACAGACTGCAACCACCATGTGCAAACCATATGTGTGTGCTATTTCTCACAATTGCTTGGTCTGCAATGTGACACTACACAGTATGTTCCTCGTCGCTTTCTTTGATAACGTATTTCGGTTCGCATGACATGCATTGTTATTGTTGTGACATAACCAATGCATGACACACTTATCGAAATCGAAACTATGTCTTACGTTAAAGAAGCGACGGGGCAATTCCTAAGAATTGGGTTTTTGGTGTAAGTTGAGTAACTATGTGTGGGGCACAACAGTCCTCCCCCCTTAAATTACGAAAGGCGTACGAGGCAACGAGTGAGATCTTTCGGCATATAGGTACGGGTGTGCAGTATGAATTCAGACAATCTAAAAGTTTATTTGGTAAAAAGTAATTTTTTTTTCGTTTTATGTGCTTAATGAGTAGGTATACAATGCTTATGTGTAAATTTTTTTTTC
The DNA here is from genome assembly GCA_949752695.1 of Melanostoma scalare. NCBI lineage: Eukaryota > Metazoa > Arthropoda > Insecta > Diptera > Syrphidae > Melanostoma > Melanostoma scalare. Next base: position 64,637,931 of record OX456986.1, on the reverse strand, counting down.
TTTTTTTTTTTTTTACATTTAGTTTTGTTTTCTTCGTTTATTGACAATGAAAAAATAAATATTGCTGTTGTTTACATTAATAAAATTTTTTTTATACATGGGTTGTTTCATCAACGCCAGGTGTTACATTTACTTCGAGGTCGTTTACATTTTCTGTTGGCTTATTATTTATTGTACATTTTATTTTGATACATTTTTTAAATAATACATACAAAGCTAGAGCTACACAAAGAAAGAAAATAATAGAAATAGAAATGTGAGCATGTTCATGTGTAACATGGAATAACGAATTGTTTTTCTTTAATAGGTCTTTAACATTTATACTATAACTATCTAAATCCAGTTTTTCTATATGAGTGGTATGGGGGGACATTTGGGATAAATTGGTTGGGACTACGTGAAGTAAATGCTTGATTTTTACTCCTGGTGTTATTTCAATATTCATTTTAGAATTTGGCAACTCGACGTTTTTGTTTCTAAATGGATTTGAATTTGAATGTGATTTTGGAGTTGAGCTCTCCTTGGTTGTGTTTGTATGAGAATTATTTTTAATTTGACTCAGTGGATTCAGTGGCGTTCAAATTTTTATTTGAACTAGTTACGATACAGTGGATTCAGTGGCAAAGTTTCTTTATTTCGAGACAGTGGATTCAGTGGAATAGTTTTTCTGTTTTGAGACAGCGGATTCAGTGAAATAGTTTCTTTGTTTCGAGACAGTGGATTCAGTGGAATAGTTTTCTTGTTTTGATACAGTGGATTTAGTAGACTTAGTGAATTTGAATATATGTTTGAACAATTTTTGTTCTGATTCAGAGGATTTTGTAGATTTAGTAAATTATTTGAATATATATTTGAACAATTTTTGTTCTATCTGCTCCTCTGCAATATCCTCTTTGCTGGATAATTTCCTTTTTCTTTTAGAATTTTTTCTTTTTGAGCTTTGGTTTGATTCATGGTTTGATAACCACTCAAACACGTTGTCATAAGCGTTGTCGTTTATTATTTCGTTGAGAATATTGTAGGTACTCCTTTCGTTAATTTTTTGATAAACTGTCCAACAATCGGAACAACTGTACTCTTCATCATCAATAAGTTCTTCCTCGTCATCAAAATCATTGAGTCTACTTTTCCAACAATCAGGACAAAAAGTCAACGTTGATGCTAGTGATTCGATTTCATCCTTAATTTGTTCAGGTTCTGGTATTACTTGCACAGACCTAGTTTTTCTAAAGTTTTTGATCAAAGCCTCTTTTAACTCTTTCCAGGCATCGTAATCGTTACACTTGAGTATAACGTTATATGCCCGGTTAGTTAATTTGGACTTAACAATGTCAACAAGGTCGGCTTTTTCGGGATCGGTAGATGTTTTTTTTGATTGAAGGTCTATTAATTGAATAAACCTGTCTAAATTTCTTGAACTTCCATCAAACTCAGGTATGAGTTTGATGACTTGAGAAACATTGAATGTCGACATAGTGGGTTCTGGGAGAGAAAGAGCTGAAACTGTGTTGTTACACTTTTCACTTGAAACCGGTGATGCGAGCAGTTTATCCAATGGACGTTTGGATTCTGAAATTTCGCTACCTGAGGATCTGCGCGAGCGCGTGACTTTTCTACTTCTGAGTGAAATGTTCATATTCAGAGCAGGGTCGGACATAAGTGTTTAAAATCTGGGATTAGGGATAAGGTATGTATAAAAAAAAACTGGTTACACTTGCTTTAATCACTAACTAAAGAGGGATAACTTAGTGTGAGGAAATATAAATAATATACATATACATACACTACAATAGGAATACAAAAAAAATTGCTTACATAATCATCATTTGGTTGGTTTTCTTTTTTTTTTTCTTGGGTGTTGAATGTGTTGAATTGTTGTAGTAGTAGTTGTTGTTGTTTTTGTTGATTGCCTCGGCTTGGCAATTTCTTCCTTCCTTCCTTCTTTCTTCTCGACCACAGGAATTGGCTTACCTCTGTGGGATGTATTTAGTTGTTTGTGTTTTAATATTTTTTTTTTCACTATCACTTAATTTATTGTTATTTTTTTCTTTCACTATCACTTAAGTTATTGTCCGTTTGTATTTATGATTTTGTGACTCGCGCACCGATTAAAATTCGTTTTATTAGGAAAATTGAGTTGGAACACGATTGGAATTTTTCGCTGATTAATTTTCTTTATTTGAATTGAACTTGAAATTTCGGAAATGAAGGCAGATGCTTTATCCTTCAAATCCCACCGCTGCCACCAATGTTAGTTTGCGCTTGTACACAACGTAAGTCAAAGGAAAAACAAGTTAAAGAAAAACGCAAGTCACGTTTGATGTTTCGAATAAGAGTGCCCTCTTCATTCTTTCGCACTACGTACTTATAACCTATGATCGTCACTATCGGTTCCAGGTCAACCACGCAATCTGGGCCACACAGACTGCAACCACTATGTGCAAACCATATGTGTGTGCTGTTTCTCACAATTGCTTGGTCTGCAATGTGACACTACACAGTATGTTCCTCGTCGCTTTCTTTGATAACGTATTTCGGTTCGCATGACATGCATTGTTATTGTTGTGACATAACCAATGCATGACACACTTATCGAAATCGAAACTATAGGTTTGTTCGTTGAAGCCCTAGGGTCGCCATAGGGTCGCCACAAAGCGTTTTTTGAGCAACCTAAATTCACCCTGAATGTCAAATTGAGTGTTTTTTGAGCCATAGGTTTGCCATAGGTTTTCCCCAAACTCGCCCTAGCTTTTTGCTGTGGCGATTTGAGGGCTGTCAAAAGGCATGTGTTTTTATTTAAATGACAGAGATGTGTGGCGATTTGTGGTTTAGCGTTTTTTGAGGACTGGAAAACCCATTTTTTTTTGACAACTCATGTGGTTGTCAAGAAAACCTGGGTCAACCCTGGGGAAAGTTCAACGAACAGACCTTATGTCTTACGTTAAAGAAGCGACGGGGCAATTCCTAAGAATTGGGTTTTTGGTGTAAGTTGAGTAACTATGTGTGGGGCACAACACTATTTTGAGTCATTTCTTCAATCAACTTCAACAAATACATCAACTTATTCCTGCCATATCAACACAATTCATCACGATTTACTTTCGAAGATCAATGATATCTCTAACGAACTGACAATTACGCGTACTACTCTGTGTGATGTGATCGATGAGTTAAAAATAACTTCTGACAAAATTGATATCATTCCTGCAAACATCCAACCAGTCGAAGTCCACTATAACACATCTATACTCGCGGAAGTAGCTGAGTCAATTCATAGACCTTCCATTGCTTCTTTACTTTCTGCCCCTAATAACGACGTCCCTATAACAAGTTCTTCTACCCAGACTGAATGTTTTGTTCCGCTCGAACCTACTATCGTAAGGCTCAACAACACATGGTCCGTAAGTGACTGGAATAATAGACTTAGCAGATTGAAAACTCTCAACGACAGTGTCCCGTTCCTCTTAATTAATACACCTGCCAACATTGACTGCTCCTGGATTCAAAATCTTTTTATCCTTAAATTTAAGATAGCTATTGAAAATTGCCTTAAGATTAATTCTTCAACCTATAAAATTTATATTCCTTACAAATATCAGTGGCTGTTCAAGTCTAGTCGTAAACCTATATTTTTAAACGACAGTATTAAAATTTCAGAAATGTTAAGTAAAGAATCTAAAGAACGCCCTAAAATAAATAAAAAAGTAGCATCCATTAATAAATTCAACAATAATGTAACTAGCTCTAAGTCTTACTCTTCCAATCCCCACTCTAGCCAATCCCTAAACCCACCAACCTCTATAGTCAGAAACAATCCTCTGATCTCCCATCGAAAACAAGTCTCCATCAAAACTGTTTCTAGTAAACCCTATCCCAATTTTATCCAATCCCATACCATTAACCCGTCTCCTCAATCACCCACCCACTCTTTTTCCACAAAAGCTCCCAACACTACTAATGCTGTGCTCAGTCACTGCCCTCCTCCAGTTTTCGACCCAATGTTCTCACCGATCGCCAAGCTAACATCCAAAATCGCAGCTTCAATGACTACCAGTGATAATTTTGATGGTCGTTATTTAATGGCTAGGTTACGCGACAGCAAACTGTACGAAAACGTTCGTCTTTATCTTTCCTATCTTTATAACAAATCTGAAAATGTTTGTATTAACGGCAAGACCAAGACGAACGTTTTAGTTTCAATCCAAAAGGAAGGTCTTCCTACGGATCCTGTTGCTCTCAGCAAAATTTATATGCGCTTCCATGAATCCTTAAATATTCCCTCTTCTACTGTTTCAAAAGACCTTTCCACTTATGCTTCCCATCTTAATTTAAAACGTTTACCTTTCCCTCGTCATAACCGCAATTTTAATCTTTAACCTCAATTTATGTTCTCGGCATGTATTACCATCTGTTATATCTCTTTACTATCAGAACGTTAGAGGCCTTCGCACTAAGACCTCTACCGTGTATCTGAACTCCCAATGCTTTCCTTATGATATTTTTGCTCTCACGGAAACTAATCTTTGCTCCGAATTTCAAGACAGCGAAATATATACGTCTGATTTTACTGTTTTCCGTGCTGATGGTCAGATTAGTGACATAGCTCCTACTGGGCGTGGTGTTCTTTTCGCTGTCCACAATCGTCTCAATGCATCTCTGATAGAAACTTCTAAATCACCTTTGTTTGAATACGTTTGTATTAATTTGTCTATCTCCAATCGCTGTTTTTATCTCCTCTGTTGTTACATTCGTCCCTTACAACCCTGTCATGTTTATCAACAATTTGTTGCCTAATTAAATCCCCTAATTGATGCCGCAAATTCAAACGATGACTTCATTATCGTGGGTGACTTTAATTTGCCCGACCTGAAATGGATTACATCCGAAGATGAAACTTGTTTTGTTCCTTCTAATCCTTCCTCCGAAAAGGAAATTATTTTCACTGATTGCTTTCTCCAGTCTGGCTTGTTTCAAATCAGTGGTATCCTTAATAACCTTCAGAGACAGCTCGATCTCACCTTTTCCTCTGATCCTTTCAACTCCTCTGTTTTTAAAAGCACCCACCTTCTCTCTACTCTAGATCACTATCATCCCCCTCTATCCTTCATTTTCCGTATTGATGATAGCGTTCCAACTATGGAACCCGAAAACTCCCCTAGTTTCAACTTTCGCAAAGCCGACTTTAACAAGCTTTGTAATCTTCTCAGTAACATTGACTTCAATCTATTCATCAACCTGTCTACTCCCATCGACATAGCTCTTTCCTTCTTTTACTCCTCTGTCTTTGCATGTTTGATCCAATGTGTTCCTTATACGCTTCAAAAATCCTGTGTTTCTTCCCCACCCTGGTATACAAAAGAATTAAAAACCATTCGCAACGTCAGAAACAAGTTATGGAAAACATACTTAAACTGTTCGACACCTTCTAACCATTGCAACTACCAACTAGCATCCTCTAACTTTTCGTCTATTTGTCACACTCTCTACCAAAATTACCTTGATAAAATGCAAACCTCTCTAATTTCAGAACCAAAACGTTTCTACCAATTTATTAATGTAAAAAGGAAATCTGACGGTCTACCTTCAACCTTTAATTTTCTAGGCAATTCCTCCTCTGACGCCAAAGTAATAGTTAATTTTTTTGCTACTTTTTTTGGTCAGTCATATAGCAATAACCCGAATGATCCTGACCTTGAATATCATAAAAGGTTTCTGTTAAATAGCCCGCATACATCTCTAGTTTCTGTAATTATTTGTCCTCAGACTGTTCGAGACAAATTAAACTTGCTGGATGATGATTTCTCCCCTGGCCCCGATGGCATTCCAGCTATTTTTTTTTTAAAAATGCGCTGCTGCACTCTTCGAACCCCTTACTTCTCTTTTTCAACTTTTGCTCTCCCAAGCTGTTTTTCCCACTCTTTGGAAAGAATCTTTCATTTTCCCGATCTTCAAAAAGGGTGGTAAAAACGAAGTCTCTAATTATCGACCGATAGCTAAGCTTTCTGCTATCCCCAAGCTTTTCGAAAGCATTGTGTACGACACTTTGTCTTTTCACTGTAAATCAATTGTTTTCCCACTTCAACACGGTTTCTTAAAGGGAAGGTCTACTACGACCAACCTTACACAATTCCATTTTTTCTTGTTTTTTTGTCTACTATTTGTGTTAATTGAATTTTACCATAAAATATTTTGTACAATGAAATACACAATAATTTTTGGGTTATAGATTTATATTTGAAATAATAATTTTCACAAATGAAAAATGTTATAATTATGGCGACGCGCTTCGGACTTAGTCCATCTTCGGGCGCGAACTTGGTGTAATGTTGATGTGTGTGTCTTGGTGTAATGATGACGTTTTTCTTCCTTATGCCTTATGTTGTTGTTGTGTTTTATCGTTGAGTTGTTTATTGTTATTGTTGTTATAATTTCTATTGCTGTCTTCTTTTTTACCCAATTCGTTTCAATGACTCTGTTGGCTCTAGAAAAAGGCAATGAGGTTGATGTTATTACTACTGAATTTAGTAAAGCATTCGACAAAATCAGTCATCAAATTATCTACCTCAAACTCAAAGCCTTTGGTTTCCCACCACAAGTTATCGAATGGATCAAATCATACCTCGAGAACCGAGTATATAGGGTTGCCTTCAGAAAAGCTTTCTCCGATCCAATATTTGCCTCTTCGGGAGTTCCCCAGGGCAGCCATCTCGGTCCACTTCTGTTTGTGCTTGCCATAAACGACGTTGGCGGTACAGCGTCATTCTCAGACCTCTCTATTTATGCAGACGACATTAAAATAATAAAAGTTATTTCATCTGTTCAGGATTCTCTCCTCCTCCAACAAGACCTTAACACTTTCTTTATTTGGTGTAACAAAAATTTTCTTGAACTAAATATCAAAAAATGCCAAAGTATGACTTTCTCTCGTAAGCGTCTACCCTCCAGTCCCCGAATTTATCACTTCCGCAATATGCCCGTCCCTAAAGTTTCGTCTATTCGCGATCTTGGTATTATTTGTGACAAAGAGCTCAACTTCCACTCTCACATTAACCATATTATTGCGAAAGCAAACTCTTCCTTGGGGTTTATAAAATGCTGGTCTAAAGAGTTTTCCAACCCATACGTCACTAAATCTTTATTCACCACCTTTGTCAGGCCTATACTTGAATATGCTAGTCAGGTCTGTTCTCCCTACCAAATAACTAAATCTCGCAAAATTGAAGCTGTTCAACGAAGATTTTTAAGATTCGCTCTTCGTAGCCTACCTTGGTCAGACCCTTTAATTTTACCCCCCTATGAAAACCGATTGCTACTCATTGACATGCTGACCCTCTCTAAACGTCGTCGTATCGCTGACATTGTTTTTGTCCATCGGGTTATGACTGGTACCATTGACTCCCCTGCTTTACTTGAGATGATTTATATGAATACTAATCCCCGCAACCTACGTTCCGTCCTCTTTTACCACCTACCAACTCTTCGTACCAATTACGCCCACTTTAACCCAATTTGCAGGATGCTTCGCTTAGCTAATACAGCAGGAATTACTTTCGATTTCTCAAAAAGCTCCTCATCCCTCAGAAAAATTATGTACGCTTCCTCTATCTAATCCTTGAACCTGTTTTGGATCCCCTTCTTTGAACCAAGAGCAACCGCGAAATGAAAATAGAAAAAAGACTTTTGTTTTGACAGCGTGCTCTGTCAAGTTGTAACTTTTTTCCCGGCTAGTTCACAATAGGTTGTGTTTTAGTACTGTTTGGTTAATTTTCTCCAATTTTCCCACGTTGTTAGCGCATAATTACCGCACAATCACCTCAAGTTGAGGTAATTATGATGAAAGATTTTGTATGGGTAACGAAGTTAATTATGACCTAATTTTGAAAATTTGATTATAATCATCTCATTTGCCCTAGTGAAAACGTAGTATAACACTTGACGAGCATGTAGCATTATTAAAAAGGGTTTTGCGTCGCATGGCTGAAAAGGGGTTGATCTTACGACTTTCTAAGTGCAGATTCGCTTATGAACGAATTGAATATCTCGGCTATTCAGTTACCTCAGAAGGTATACGTCCAAATGATGACCATATTGAAGCCTTAAAGAAGTTGCAAGTACCTCGGAATTTGAAAGAACTGCGAACTGTTTTGGGTATGTTTAGTTATTTTAGAAAATTCATTGAAGGACATAGTAAGTTGACCAAACCTTTGTCAGAATTAACCTGTCAAGGAGCAGTTTTTTTCATAACCCCTGTTCGGGAAGATGCTTTTAATGTATTGAAAAATAGGCTTATAAATAGTTCGGTTTTAGCAATATATGATCCATCAAAAGAAACGGAGTTACATTGTGATGCCAGTTCTTTGGGTTTTGGGGCCGCTCTTATGCAGCGACAAAGTGACGGGAATTTTCACCCTGAATCATACTTTTCGAAGACGGCGACCGCCGCTGAACAACGTTATCATAGTTTTGAACTGGAGTCATTGGCCATAGTGTATGCCCTTAGGCGCTATCGAGTTTATTTAGAAGGCATAAAGTTTAAAATTGTGACGGATTGCAATTCACTTAAGTTAACTTTTGAACGGGAACGAATGAATACTAGAATTGCAAGGTGGGCTCTTGAATTGCAGTCATATGACTACACCTTGCAAAATCGCCACGGTGTTTCAATGGGGCTTGTAGATGCCCTAAGTCAATTGCACTCTAAGTCGGAGGGACAATCAAATTCAATAAAAGAGCCTACCGATGTAAACGGTATTGTGGCTGCTGTCGAATCCGATTGTTTTGATTCCGGGGCAATTCAGGGTCTCTTATGTCGCACAATACATCTAACCGATATGATAACGATGTCTGTTTCAGAATTCAACTTACACAGAGTCGAGTCGAGAGAATAATGGTGGATGGGCGTTGTACTATTCGGGTAGGCTCTGACTGGTGCCAACTTGGCGGCGCCCAGATGCTGCAACTTATGGTACACGTCAATTGTGCTTACTATACCTCCAAGCGGTATCCACTGGGACCTGGGATGCTCCGTCCAGAGCTGACCTGCTAAACTAGTAAGTGCGAGTGTTGACAAGGGAATCCGGAACAAAAGAATTGTGATCGGTCAAAACTATAATTGCTCTGCGAACTATGACTGACTGCACGAATCTCAGTGGTCTACGAGAGCTTTCGTGTAAATGTTCCAGCGGATGAATTCGAAGGACAGAATCAACGGTGGACTTCAGCAGCCATAAAAGCAGAAAGCTACTCCAACATATTTGGTTTAAAGGTCTTTCGGGGTCTTTCAATACTAGGACAGGGTATTGAACTAGAGATGGTGGCGGATGAGCTCCTGGTGAGCCAACGGCAGCTCTCACACCCCTGCAGCAGGGTACTGACACTGGATATTCCAGCCCTTTGTATCCGAAGGGATCCAAAAGGACCTGGCCCTCCAGGTTGGGGGTTGTGCGTAGGGTTAACTACCCAGCCACGGAAAAAAAATATGGTTCCGAAACAACCAAAAGCCTCGGATAACGATAATGATTTCAAAGTTGACGATCCAAGCAAACGAAAAAAGGACAATGACCTCCGGATCTGCACGTGGAACGTAAGGTCTCTTAACGGACTAGGTGCAGCTGGAGAATTAGCGGACGCACTGGACTGCTGCAAAGCAGACATAACCGCCATCCAAGAAGTGCGATGGAGTGGACCGGGCATAAAGAAGATGAAAAACTGTGACATCTACTATGGCGACTGGTACAGACAACAGAAACAACGCATAGTTGGGTGCGGATTTGTCGTTAGAGGAAGACTCAGGGATAAGGTGATTAGCCAAAATCCAGTTAACGAGCGTATAATGACCATCCGCATCAGGGCTAAATTCGCCAACATTAGCCTAACGTCCCCACAGAAGAGAAAGACGACAATTCAAAAGACTGTTTCTACGAGCTCCTCGAAGAAACATATGAGCAGTGCCCTAGACACGACGTGAATCGACGTTCTTGGCGATTTTAACGCAAAACTAGGGAAGGAGGACGTCTTTGGAAATACAATCGGTAAGCACAGCCTCCATGACATAATCTCCGAAAACGGACTGAGGCTAATCGGTTTTGCTGCGGGGCTAAGTCTTGTTGTAAGTAGTACACGCTTCCCGCATCTCAAAATTCATAAAGGTACATGGCGATCCCCAGATCAATTAACCGTCAACCAAATTGACCATGTTGCGATCGACGCAAGGCACTCTTCCAGTGTGCTAGATGTCCGAACTTTCCGAGGGGCCAAGCTTGCCATATGCAAACTTAAATCAAATAAGACTGCAGGTGCAGATGGCCTTGATGCCGAACTTTTCAAGGCAGCTGGAGATCAGTTGGAAAGGAGCATGCACCAGCTGATCTGCATGATATGGTCGAAAGAAAGCATGCCCGATGAATGGAACCTCAGTATCGTATGCCCGATCCTAAAGAAGGGAGACCCTCACAATTGCGCCAATTACAGAGGGATAAGCCTCCTTAACGTCGCTTATAAGATCTTGTCTGCTGTAATATGTGAACGTCTGAAACCCCACGTCAACAACTTGATAGGTCCTTATCAATGTGGTTTTAGACCAGAGAAGTCCACAATAGACCAAATTTTCACATTACGGCAGATCTTGGAAAAAAGCCAAGATTATAATATCGATATTCACCATCTCTTTATCGATTTCAAGGCCACGTATGACAGTATTTTACAGAGACGAGCTGTACAGAGCCATGTCTAGTTTCGGCATCCCTGCAAAACTCGTACGACTATGCAGGATGACTTTGGAGAATTCACGCTGCTCCGTCAAGGTTGGTAAAGAACTCATCGAGGCCTTTGATGTCGAAAAAGGTTTAAGGCAAGGCGACAAATTTTCATACGATTTCTTCAACATCATACTTGAAAAGATTGTAAGAAACTCAAACGTCAACACTAGAGGAACAATCTTAATCTTTCAAAAGTCTACAATTACTCGCCTACGCAGACGATATTGACGTAATGGGAAGAAAAAAGCGTGATGTTATAGGTGCTTTTACGAGTATTGAAACAGAAGCGGCAAAAATGGGTTTGATGGTTAATGAGGGCAAAACGAAGTATATGCTGTCATTAAACAAGGACACAGAACATCGACGAATTGGACAAAACGTCACAATAGACAGACATAACTTCGAGGTAGTATAAGACTTCGTCTACCTAGGATCCGCTGTAGACACGGACAACAACATCAGTGCGGAGATCAAACGGAGAATAACTCTTGCCAACCGTTGCTTCTTTGGGTTAAGAAGGCAATTGAGAAACAAAACCTTCTCTAGAAAAACCAAGGTGACCTTGTATAAGACCTTAATCATCCCAGTCCTGCTGTACGGCGCGGAAGCATGGACCTTATCGAAAGCGGATGAGGAAACTCTTGGTCGTTTCGAAAGAAAAATTCTCCGAATGATCTTTGGTCCCGTATGCGAAGACAATGTGTGGAGAAGAAGATACAACAACGAGCTGTATGAGCTGTACCGCGACATGGGCATAGCCAGAAGAGTACGCATCGCGAGGCTACGATGGTTGGGCCATGTAGAGCGGATTTACCCAAACGCTCCGGCTCGTCGGGTGTTCGAAAGCACATTGCAGGGAAATCGCGGAAGGGGAAGACCTCGTCTAAGGTGGCGCAATCAAGTGGATGAAGACCTCAACCGACGTGCTGGTTGTTTCGAGTGCGAAGCTGGAGAGACCTCGCCCGAGATCGAAATCGTTATAGAAGGATGTTGGTTGAGGCCCAGGTTCATCCCGAACTGTAATGCTCACCTAAGTAAGTAAGTAAGTAAGAGTCGAGACGAACGTATTGTCAAAATACGTGGCGAGTTAGAAGAAGGATCGGTTCCAGGTTTTGATATGAAAGATGGTCTAGTATTTAATGTCAATGAAAAGGGTAGGGATTCATTATACGTAGCCAGAGAAATGGAAGAAATCGTGATAAGATTGATCCATGAAAAGTTAGGTCACATGGCAGTGGACAAAACTTTGGAGGGTCTTCGAAAGCGTTACTGGTTTCCTGGTATGAGGGAAAAGATCGGTAACTTTATAAGCATATTCAGTGCATCATGTATGCTGCTCCCGTTAGGGCATCCGAGAGAACGTTGTATAGTATAGTAAAGAGACCTGAACCGTTCGATACTTTGTACGTGGATCATTTTGGACCGCTGCAGTCTGTTAATTCGAAGAGAAAACATATACTGTTAGTAACCGATGCTCTCACTAAATTTAATAAGTTATACGAAATTCTACCAGTTCTAGGGAGGTTCAAGCTTGTCTTGAAAAATACTTTCAATACTATAGTCGTCCGAGACGTATCATTTCCGATCAGGGCACGTGTTTTACGAGTATAGAATTTGCTGGTTTCCTAAAGAAACACAATATTGAGCATGTAAAAATAGCAGTAGGATCTCCACAGGCAAATGGTCAAGTAGAACGAGTAAATCGGACATTGAAATCGATGTAAGGGAAACTTTGTGAACCGATTGATCATGCTGATTGGGTTCAGATACTTCCTGAAGTAGAATTTGGGTTGAACAATTCAAAGCACAGTTCAACAAAACATTCACCAAGTGAATTGTTGTTTGGGATAGTACAGAGAGGTAAGATTATCGATGAACTCTCCGAATATTTAAACGCAAGCTTCAATTTAGGAGAAGAGCGGGATTTGGTGGCCATGCGTGCCAGTGCTCATGAGGCGATTCAAAAGTCCCAAATATATAATGAAAATTATTTAGCTAAGCGGGGTTCGCCAGCAAAGGTTTATTTTGTAGGTGATTTTGTTGTAGTTCGAAACGTCTATGTCACGCCAGGAGTAAACAAGAAACTAGTTCCGAAATATCGCGGTCCGTTTGTAATACACAAAATATTGGGTAATGATCAATGACAACTGTCAAATTATGGTGGATTTACATGCATCTGCAAGTGCAGATGAAAATCGGAAAAAGACACAAGATGTAAAATTCATACTTGTCTGATAGAGAGGGAACGAACTTCCTAGTTATGGTTGCAGATGAAAAATTATGGGTGCAGATGAACATGTTCATCTGCAACCATAATTTTTCATCTGCAACCATAGTCCTATTCGTCTCTCTTTTTAACTTTTGTGCTTTGTAATCTTCATCCGTCTCGCTTTACTTTTCTGCACTTCCGCAGTTGCAGATGCATGTAAATCCAGCATAACGCAACGTCCGTATAATAATGTCGTCGAGGCCGCTCGCATACGGAGATGGATTGCGAAAAAGAAAGATGACGTTACTGAGAATGGTTGTGCGAGTGACACCATATTGATTTAGTTTAAAATAATAAATAGGTATATCGAGGTCGATTTAACTAGACCTTAAGAATAATGTTTGATGAGCAAACGCCATCTGCCGAAGAATAAAAAGAAAGAAAGAAAGAAGAGAAAGAAAGAATGAAAGATAGCAATGGCCGAAGTTCACTTCCGTTTTGAAAGAAATCAAGAGAAGACGTGTTTATTTTTAATCAAGTTTACAGTAGTTAGTTTTTTTCACAGCGAAAATCTATTCACACCAAAACAATCTGGTTTCAGAAAGAATAATAGCTGCATAACAGCCATAATCAAAGTTACAGAGGATATCAGGAAAAATATTGACTATGAAAATGTTACACTCTTAGTCCTATTCGATTTTTCTAAGGCTTTTGATTTGGCTTACCATTCTATTCTTTGTGAAAAGCTCTATTATCTTTATGAGTTTTCTATTGGTGCAGTTAATCTAATTTTCTCTTATTTTACAGAACGCACACAGGCAGTTGAGTTTAAAAGTCAGCTATCCGATTTTCTTCCATATCCTAGTGGAGTCCCGCAAGGATTTACTATTCTCGATATTATTACTATTCTCCATATATGTAAATGAGCTTCCTACGATTGTGAAGAACTGTTCAATTCATTTATATGCAAATGATGTCCAACTATACGTAAGCTGTCCATTGGGGTTGATTGAGCACACTGCCTCTTGTATAAATGAAGATCTACTTGAAATCGCGAACTGGTCAGACAAAAATGGTTTAATACTTAAACCGACAAAATCTTAATGTATTGTAATTTCAAAAACTAAGACAGATCTTTCCTATTTCCCTTCTGTTGTGTTGAATAATGTTGTGAATGTGAATTGAATATGTACAGTCTGCGAAAAATTTGGGTGTAATTTTTAACCGAAATCTGGGGCCGAATTACGGCACACGCTATCGAATAAGTCGTATCGGAATTATGGGAATTTGGTATTACCGCTCACGATATCGAGTCATCTAGAACCACAATTCGGCATTCTCTCATCAGTAATCGATCGGAATTTCATTCGATGCATAAAGTGCTCTCTAATTCATACATGAAAGACTATCGAAACCATTTATTTATCAATATTTCATTTAATAACACCATCCGAGTGTATTTTATGTTTAAATTTTTTGAAATTCTTACTAAATATTGTCTTTTTTTTACAAAGGCATGAATTTTACCTACCAAAAAATAATGAAATAAGTATAAAGAGACACCAGCAACATCTATGAATTAATAGAAACTCGAAATTTACTAGTGAATATTCGATGATACTAGTACAATTTTAAAGAGCAATACGATACGAGAGGTCACGTAAGCTGTAATTCCAAAATGGTTACTCACTTACTCGATCTCTAATGCCACTCACTCACTCGATATCGTGAGCTGTAATTCGGCCCCTGACTTGGACTAACCATGTAAACACTGTTGTTGGGAAAACTTATGGTGTTCTACGCATTGTATATGAAACACATAGTAACACCATGAACACTCCCGATGCTATAGCCACCTACCTGCTGGATTAAATGACTTCTCTTTTGAATCGGAAAGAAAGTTGAGTGTAGAACCCTTCATTGTATTTATAATACCCAAGTGTACCACCAAAATAAATTTAGAGAGAACCGCAAAGTTCGTTAATCGAGCAAGTAGGTGGTTATAGCATCGTTAGTGGTCATGGTGTTACTATAGGTTTCATATACAATGGGTTCTACGTACATTTTGGACCACGCAATATTTCACTTTACCAAAAATACGTGCTTTACTTGTAAAAACACTTATTATACCCATAATTACCTACGGTTGTGAAATCTTCTGTGACCTCCATCAAGAAAGAAAAAGAAAACTAACCATTGCATTCAACTCGGCAATAAAATACGTTTAGGTATTGAGGCGCTTTGACAGAATCTCACAATTTTCATCAAACCTTTTGGGAATGTCGTTTGAAAACCAGTTGAAATTTCGAACATTAACCTTATTTTCGGGTATACTATTATCTCATCAACCAGTTGAACTTTTTAAAGAAATACAATTCTTGAATACTAACAGATCGTGGCTTTTATTGATCCCCCGCTTAAACAACCTTACTTCCGAACGTCAGTTTTTTGAGAATTCAACGCGTTTATGGAATTCCTTACCGCAATTAATTAAAGACTTGAAGCGTCGAAAACATCTCGCAGCTTAGTACTTGTGCTTTGCGGGCGCAAAACACACTGATGTGGAATGAAATAGTGCGGGCTTTTCGGGATTTCATTATTTGTCGGTGACATATGTCCTAACAAAAGATACTCTTTCATGAAATCCATATACATAGCATTTAACTCGCTATCTTTGGATAGTTTTCGCTCCAGTGCGAGAAACCTTAGTTTGGCAGTTTCAAACGATGATCCAAGCGAGTTTGGAGACGATTTAAAAGGTAGTTTAACCTCAAAACGACTGGAAGGCAAAAGTTTTGTATTATCAACAAAGTGCTTTTCGCACAACTGTTGTTCTGGCGTTAGAAACTTTTTCGTTTCTCCAGGAATTTCTTCCAGTAACCAAAATTTTTGCACAATTTTGTCTAAGTCTGGTAGCTCTTCAGACTGACATACCAAATTGCATTGTTTGGTATTTGAATTTGTACCTTTGGGATATTTTCCAGATATAATCCAACCAAAAGTGTTTTTTGAATAGTGGGACATTAAGGGCCTTGTTTAATTTGACCAACCGACAATAATTCGAAGAATGTTTCCGCTCCTATTAGTAAGTCAATTTTTTGAGGCTTATTGAAGTAAGGATCAGCTAATTGAATGTTGGAAGGTATATTCCAATTCGTAATATTTATGGCTTGATCCGGCTGATATGACGATATTGAGTTCATTTCCCAATAGTCAGCAGAAAACGAATGATTGTTAAATCTTGACTTTACTTCTGCATGTACCTTTCTGTTAACTAAAGTACTTGCTTTACCGATTGGCAACTCTGGCTTGTTATAGTTTAGTTGACATTGGTATTAAGCTCCGTGAAAAATTTGGTTATTAAAAAGGAAAAAAGTGTTTTTTAACTGTGTTGATTTGATAATAGGTGTGTTTTTTTTCTCAAGCCTATAAAGGCTTGATCAAAAAGAGAAAAAAAACACGATTTAGCAATTTGGTAGCACTATGTATTTGGCATATGACATGACTAAGTGCAAATTTCAAAATAAATTAAAAATAAAAATTAAAACGTTTGGTGAGGACTTCCAAACGAAAGTGAATGTGCTCTTCTAGATACAGCTAAAAATCTAATATCTCATACTGTAAGTATTAGAATCATTTAATGTGAAAGAAGCGTTTAAGAGGTTTTCATGTATGTATAATTCCAGGAACAAATCGAGTTTCTTGCTACCCAATGTGAAGTCTGGTCTTTGTATAGTTATTCTTTTTTCATATACAAAGGTCTGGTGTAGTAAATTCCTCGTCAGCAGATATCAGATATAAACAATTTCCATGCAGTCCTGAGCAATAAGGGGTACTAATATGTCAATTACAAAAAGAGCACTACCACCAGTACATACAGCAACTGCACTTGCACTCTAATCCCAAATCGCTAAACATTTTGCAGAATGTTGGAGCAGAAGAACCAGAATCTTTAGATTCCAAACAATCGCTAGCATCTGAACAGAAAAACGATTCCGACAACTATTAAGTCTATGTCTAGCTAAAATGTGGTAGTTGCTGCTGGCCGTGTAGATTGCGTCATAAATGTTGGCCATGGTGATACTGTTACTGTAAGTAAAAACCAAAAAGAATATTAACTTTTTACTTAAAACTTATGATCTTTTTCCAGGTTCGTGTTCCGACCAACTCAAATGGCAAATGTATTTTATGGGAATTCGCAACGGACAACTAATGACATTGGATTTGGTGTTTAATTCGAATGGAGCAAGCCATTAACAAATGACGTTACAGTGCATGTAAGCGAAAGTGGTGAAGAGTTTAAGAACGACGACGACTAAGGCTCCTATTTCAGTAATTGTTCCCGAAAAGAGTATGTTTATGTGTTGTAAGCCATCAAGAAAGATCAAGATAAATGCTAATATTGTGTTAAAATTGTCATTTTATTTGTGGTGCAATATTTGAGACATAATTTTTTGAATAACATCAACCGTTTTATCAGGTAATATTCGCCCAGTAATATACTTATGCGAAAGTTCAGCCGCAGGCCTAATGGCATTCTTTGTATAATATACTCCATGATACCCTTCATAGTAGTGCTTTATACCTTCTAGTATCTCTATTGTTTCGTTAACAGAAGATTCCTTAACATTAATTTTTTGAAACATCCTCGCTAATACCTTATCTTTTTCAAAACTATTGCTGTATTCTATGTATGTATACAACGCAGTGTACCTCTTGCAAGGACAGGTTTGAGTAGGTTACCTGCATCAAGAAAGCTACCACTTGTAGAACCTGCTCCAATGATAGTGTGTATTTCGTCAATAAAAAGGATAGCACCTGGTTTTGCCTCAATCGCTTTTATTATAGATTTTATTCTCTCTTCAAAATCACCTCAACAGACACGCTATCTCTGCAAGAAGTAACCCTAAATCTAAAGTATAAATTATACTGGAGCTGAGCGCACTTGGAACACTGTTTTCAATGATTTTGAGTACCAAACCCTCAACTATTGTGGTTTTGCTTGAAAACCTCCGACGAGAAGTCCTGCTGTGTTTCTGGGCAACTGGGCTCCTATTCATTCGCTGCATCTAGGCAAGATTCTCCAACTGATTTGCAATAAGTATTGCTGTTGTTGATGGTGATTGCTCTTTATTGCCAATTGCTAATGAAACACCAGCAGCAGGCAGAAAAAGTTGATACAGCTGATATAGCCTCAAGATCCGATTAACTGGGATTTGGATTAGACTGTTGAATTATAAGTCCATGCTTTGAGACCTCACCACGCACCAATGAAAGAAGCAACAACTGTTTATCGGGACGACTAAGAATTGCATTTAGGTAGTTGCAATTGAGCGAATGCAGCCTTTTGCTGTTTGTTATGAGGACGGCAAGCCAACGATGAAACCTGTAGGAACAAACTGAAAATTAATAATTCCAAATAAAAATATACGATTTCTACTCACAGCCACCAATTTTCTGTCCTAGAACTGATGTTATTAATTGAGAAATGTCATTTGATACATTGGGTATGCTCGATGAGTTTACAAATCGCACATTTTTGTCAGCTAAAAATTCATGAAATTGTTCACAATTGTTAGCATTTATATGAGTTTGTAGCTACACCGAACATACCCAACGACAGCCTTCGCCATTTTCGATAACATTTCCAAAAAATAGTTTGGTAGCACATTTTTTGTTATCGGGCTAAGGAAATAAGCCCGAATAAATTATGAGGCTAAGTGAAGCCCAGATAGCTAAATTTTTGTTGTATTTAGCTCGTGAATTTTTTTAAGCCGTATAGGCTTGAGAAAAAAAACGTACCTAATAATAAAAATAAAGCTCTTGTAAATCATTACTTCAAAGGTGAGCTTGCAAATCCTTTTATTTTATTATTATATCAAGTGTTTAAAAAATGAATGGCTTACAAAGAACCCCGCCAAATAAAAACAATAACAATAACCCTATTAACAATAAAAAAAACAATTGTCACACAACTGCCAAAACGTCCTTGTTCTGATTTATCGCCTGAATCGCCCCCTTCTTTGGAACTAAGTATGAGCAACAACCCCCAAATTAGTAATTCTCAAGTAGTTGATATGATAACTCTTGAACGAACATTAGCTGCACTGCTTGACGACCGCCTGAAAAACTTGGCCACAAAATCTGACCTGATCGAAGTCAAGACAAAAATGGACGACTTACAACGTAGCAATGAAATGCTAGAATCAAAACTTCTAATGGTTGAGAATAAATGCCAAGTTCTAGAAAAACATATCTACTTTCTTGAACGGAAATCCATTGAAAAGAATATCGTACTGCATATCCCAACGCAGGAAAATTATCAACTTGTGAAGGAGAAAGCAAAAAAAGTGTGTCTTGATCTTCTACAGCAATAATCCGGCAAAAATAATAACAACAAAAGTTATTCGCTCCAGGAACAACAAAGTAGCGAATGTCATCGTAGAAATGCAACAGAGTGACGACGTATCTTGTATATTGAAGGGTGCCATCAAATTGCGTGGGACTGGAATCTCAATTCATCGAGATTATACGAGAGCTGCTCGAGATAAACGTAGACGATTGTTGGAGATAAAAGCAAACATACAAACTTTGAACAGAAATATTAAAATTCAAATACGCGGTCCGGCACTTATTTTAGAGGAGAAAATATTTTATCTGGATGAAAACAACAGCCTGAAATCAAATGATGAAGAAGGAATGTGTTTACTAAAAACAATAATGACAGACCATAATGACTGTTCTAATCTGAATCTGACAACAACTACACAGCCAACCAACATCGTCGGTAGTGCAGTGCATATGCCAAGGCCCAGTGCTGCCGTTGGGAGTAGAAATTATAATATTTAGTAACAGAGCCGTCTGCCATAGCTCTAGTAAAATAATTTTAAACGACTTATTGAATGAAAACGAATATTTTAAAATCTTATCTTATAACGTATCAGGTCTGTCCAATAAATCCTTATTTAATGAATTTTATAATTTTGTAAATAGTTTCGACTTAGTTTTTTTGTATGAAACTTTTATAACAGAAAATAACTATGCAAGTATTGAAAACAAGCTAATAGACTTTAAGTTTATATGGACCCCTTCAATACGCAATCATACACGAGGAAGAGCAAGTGGAGGATGCTTCTTTGGGGTAAAGAAAAAACTAGTAAGCCTAAAATGCGAGCTTCGTAATCACAATGACTCAACGTACGTTCATTTAGAAATAGAAAACAAAATACTTTTGATACTTCCTATGTACCTAAATTGCAATAATTGGGAAGATGATTTTGAAAGATTAATGGACACATTTAACACTTTTAGTACTTCTAACGTTATGCTCATTGGTGACCTGAATGCAAGAATTGGACAAGATGGGGGACTGATGAATGAAGTTAAGGGAATATGCAGGCAATCCAAAGACACAATTAGTAATGCAAGAGGGAAAAAACTGATGGAATCATGTGATTCTCTAAAACTTCGAATTCTTAATAGAACGAGTTTAAGCGATGCTGCGGGAAATCGAACTTTTGTTGCTGGACAAGTGTCATCTGTGATTGACTATTCTATCATAGGTGAAGACTGGGAGCCGTTTGTGACAGACTTCGAGGTAAAAGAATTCCCGTACTCAGATCACCTGCCACTAGCTGTAACTTTCCAACGGGCTGTACTGACAATTGATAAGAACTTGAACAATTTGTCATTATTGCCAAGACTCTATTGGCATCCCTCAAAAGCATTGACGTATAAGCAGCGACTAGACATCAATCTTCAAGAACACCAAAATGCAGACTTTAACTCTTTGGAAAATATTGTGAATGAATCTTATCCTCACCAAAAGAGGAGTGAAAAAAGTAATAGACCAGGTAACGAGCCATGGTTTGATGATGAATGTCAAAAGCTTCGGAAAATCTCGTTTGCATGGTTGAGGAACTTCCGAAGATCTTCTCATCGGTTTTTTTAAAAATAACTACATAGAAGCTAACATAATGTTTAAAGAACTATGCAAAACAAAAAAAAAAGAATATATGAGGAACGGCAAGCTTTTAGACTTGCAAATTGCAAAAATTCAAGTGAATTTTGGAAACTGGTCTGGGAATTAAATGGCAAGAGATTAGCTGTACCCAAAAATCTGGATGCAACTGTGCTACGCACACACTTTAAGGATTTACTAAATCCCATTACGGCACCAAAAATTTGGCATTATGCGTCACCTCGATTTTCCAGTGAAGTCTTAGATTCTACATTCACTCTAAGTGAATTAGAACAAACGTTGGGATGTCTAAAGGATGGAAAATCTGCAGGTACGAACGGTATTCCAGTTGAGCTGTATAAATACGGAACTGTAGCACTTAAAGATCGCCTGGTTACACTTATCAATAAATTTTTTTTTTCTTTTATAATTAACGCGCACATCAAGGGGTTATGACTACCCTTATAATGATATAGAACACAGTGCGAGCATTTAGGAAAATAGGAGAGGATTTGAAAGGAGACACCGATGCACGTTGCTTTTGAACCTTTTTGAATCGTAATGAAGGGGAAATACAGAGCCAGGTAAAGCATTCCACATTCGGGTGGTGCGACTGAAATACGAATCTCTATACTTGACTGTACGTCCGAAGTTGGGCTCAAGGTAAAATTGATGAGCATTCCTAGCGAGGCGGGTGTTGCGGCTAAATTGTTTCAGCGGAGGAATGCAACTGCCTATTTCACTAGAGCACTGTTTGTAAAAAAAGCGATAAAAGAGAGTGAGACAGGTAACATTTCGACGATGTTCAAGAGAATCAATCGATTCTACGATTGAACTATCACCTATCAATCTTAACGCTCTTTTTTGTACCCTATCAAGCAGATGCAAAGATGTTTGAGCGGCACCTGACCAGATATGGGAGTTATACTCCAGTTTTGGGCGGATGAAGGCCTTATAAATTGTAGCCAGATCAGAAGGGGTGAAGAACTTCCTGCATCGTCTCAAGAAACCTAAGCATTTAGCAGCGTTTTTGGCGACTTCAAATATGTGGTCGTTCCAACGAAGATCATCGTTTACACACATACCAAGTACTGACAGCTTTTCGGTTTCTTCGATGCAGGTACCATTCATGGATATTCATGGAGACAGCATTGAGTTTTCGAAGCATTGAATTCTACTCGGTTCATAAGACCCCATGCAACAATGCTGTCAAGGTCAGAATTCAATGAGCTTATCATACGCAACCGTTCCAGTTCCACATCCATTCCACGAATATGAAAAGCTGAGGGTCGAGTCGTCAGCAAAACAGTTAAGCGGATTAGAAGTTTCAGACAAGAGATCATTAATAAAAATGAGGAAGAGAGTCGGAGATAAAACGGAGCCCTGGGGCACACCAGCATTTATGAAATGGGTATCAGTCTTGAAGCCATCCAACACAACTTGTATTGAACGGTCGGAAAGGTAATTTCTAATCCAACGAAGAAGAGACTCATCGATACCAAAAGCACGCATTTTCGATAAAAGAGCCCGGTGCCAGACTCTATCGAATGCTTTAGAAATATCAAGCGCAATTATCTTACTTTCTCCAAAACAATGTAAAGATTGGTTCCACTTTTCGGTGAGATAAGCCATCAAATCACCAGTGGACCGTTTGCTACGAAAGTCGTACTGACGGTCATTAAGAAGCTTTCGTTCTTCAAGATATTTCATAAGTTGACGGTTTATCAACGTTTCCATGACCTTGGAAAGAAGGGACGTAAGTGCGATTGGACGGTAATTGGAAGGGGAGGAAGATTCGCCTTTTTTAGGGACCGGCTGGACAAATGCAGTTTTCCATCTGCTCGGAAAAATCCCAGCAGAATAGGAAAGATGGAAAAGTTTACGCAGTGGTTTTGCCAGCGTAGAAGAACACCTCTTCAGAATAACGGCGGGGATACCATCTGGACCAGCGGATTTATGTATGTTGAGATCTTTAAGGACTCTTGCAACCGAGCGAGTTCGAAAAAATATCTGCTTCATCAAAGAATTTGCAGACTCGAGCTCAGGTGGAGCCAATATGCTATGAGGAAGTGTCGAGTTGGCAGCAAATTGAGCTGCCAGCAAATTGGCTTTGTCGATGGAGCTGACATACGGAGAGTCATTGAAGACGAGCGTTGGGACCGATGACGTGGTCGAGTTCTTAATGTTCTTCACAAAAGACCAAAAGTTTTTACTTCCTTTTGGACACAATAGTATTTTTTGCCTTACTTTTTGGTCATGTAAGAACTTAGCCCTTTGTATCTGAGCATTACAGCTATTTCTGGCCCGTTTGAACAAATTTCGGTTTTCTACAGTGGGGTTATCTTTAAATTTGCGAAAACTACTTTCTCGATCCCTAATCGCCTCTTTACAGCTTGAATCAAACCACGAATTTTCTTTGGGGATGATACTTTTTGTTCTGTGAGGAACAAAATTTCTCATGCCGTTGAGAATTACGTTAGATATCATATCAGCTGATGCATCAACGTTTCCGTCGAGAAAGCACAATGACCAATTAAAATTTTGAAAGAAATTATTCAGTCCGTCCCAATTAGCTTTCTCGTATTGCCACACAGTTCTTTTGGGGACTTTATCTTTTTTTACCGTGACGGAAGACGAAAAATCTACCGATATGACACAATGGTCCGATTTGCCTAAAGGAGATGATACTATAACCCTATATTTTTCGGGATGAGAAGTGAGAAATAAGTCTAGAGTGTTGGCCGCATGGCCTTCAATATCTGGAACCCGAGTGGGCTCATCAACAAGTTGAGTTAATTCGTTAAACTCAGCGAAGATCTCAACATATTTTCCTTCGGGTGTTGTCTGGCCAGAATGTCGAAGCCAACCTGAATTGTGTACATTGAAATCGCCCGCAATTGCGATTTCAGTGTGAGGATAAAGGGAAACAATTCTTATTATGGATTCAGATAGCGCATCAAACTCGTTAGAGGTTGAATTACTATCCAAATAGGGGCTTCTGTACATAAAACAATAGTGAATGATATGCTTACGGACAGTGAATTTTAACCACATGAAATTAAAGTTCGTATTAGAACAGAGGCCGTATTGTGGTAGAAGTTGGTAAGCAATATCATTCCGAACATATACGGCGAGGCCATGGGAAGAAAAGAATAATGGCACTAAGCTATATCCAGGCAGGTTGAACTCTGAGGGATCAGAATCAACACCCACCTGTGTTTCACTCAGTGCCAAAACAGCTGGCCTGCATTTTGCAGTGTGGGCGTACACAGCAAAGAAATTCGATCGCAACCCCCTAATGTTGCTAAAATCGACCCGAAATTTACCCGACATTACAATTCACAAAAACACACAAAACAAAATATCGAACGCAGACGCTATCTAAGTATAATCAACAAGCGCATATCTCGATAGAAAACCAAACCAAATTACTAGCGGGGTTATGCCCAGCCAGCAACTTGATTTGATTCACCAACGGGATCAACACCGTTGATCAACTATCCGCCTAGCAAACCCACAGCCTCATTGCCTGCACACACTGCCTCGATGCGATAAGGAAATATCGATTAGAAGAAATGTGTGCAGCCAACAAGACTATGCGAGTGGTGTGGGGGAGGAGAAGATAAGAAGGTGGGCACTAGTGTTTGGTCTATTGCAGGTTCTTTTTTTTTTTTTGGATTAATTTTCACAGCACAGGCACAGCGCACTGAACAGTTTTTGCACGAGAGTTTTTTTTTTTTCTTGCGGCGGCACGGAAGGAAAAATTAATAGATTTGTATTTTGTTATTATTGTTTGATTGATTTCTTTTTTTTCTTAATATATTTTTTTTTTTTTCTTATTTTGAATTTTTTGTGTGGAGGAAGGAGTAGCACGGAATTTAATTTTGCGGTCACTTCGCGCGGCGCGTGTTTGTGCGTTCGATAATTGATCGGAACTGAAAGTTATGGAAGGAGATATAATAGTTAAGGAATTTCAGGATGCAATTATATTCCCAATCCACAAAAAAGGATCAGTGATGGAAGCTTCGAACTACCGTGGAATTTCTTTTCTTAACGCAACGTATAAGATTTTTACAACGATGTTGCATAAGCGGCTTTTAACCTGGATAGAAGCTGGGAAAGTTTTAAAAGAATTTCAAGCTGGCTTTAGATCAGGCTATTCCACCATTGATAATATCTTCATTCTAAAAAGTTTAGCGGAGAGCTTTAGCACGCAAAATAGAAAACTGTATGTTTTCTTCGTCGACCTCAAAGCTGCGACACAATTAATCGGGGAGCCTTATTTTATAAGTTGTATGGCTTAGGAGTATCACTCAAATTCGGTCCTGTGCTCGAAGAGTTGTACAAAGGTACTCAGTCGGCAGTGTGGAATGGTGCTCAACTTTCAGAATGGTTTGATACATCAAGAGGAGTGAGGCAAGGATGTACATTAAGCCCGACCTTGTTTGCGCTTTTCGTCAATGACTTCGTTGACCACCTTCCTGGTGGCGTTGATTTCGCAGGAGTTTGTATCAAAGCATTATTATTTGCGGACGATATAGTTATGTTTGCTTATTCCCCAGAAACTCTGCAACTCATGATGAATAGATTATACCACTATTGCAGTTTATGGAACTTAATTGTGAACACACAAAAGTCAAAAGTTATGGTTTTCAAAAAAGGTGGAGGTCGATATGCCTCGAATGAAAGATGGACGTATAACGGCGAGACTATTGAATGCGTCAGCGAATACAAATATCTTGGCGTAATCTTTTCAAGAAATTTGAGCATGGAAAAACAATTGGCAGAAAAACAGCAAAAAGAACTGAAAGAAAAGAAACTGCCATCAATATATCGTGGAAAAGATGTTTTATGAACGGTAACATTGCGCATAGCAGCAAATTCAAAGTATTTGAAGCGGTGGCTGAAAGTATACTTCTGTATGGTTGTCAAGTGTGGGGTTGCAAAATGTATAACACTGCAGAAAAACTCTTAACACACTACGTTAAGAAAATATTTCGCCTACCTTCAAATACGCTGGATTACGTTCTCATGTTAGAAACAGGACTATCTCCTCTTTTCATCAAAACATTGAAACTGCAAGCTGACTATCTTCTGAATGTCATCAAGATGCCTGAGTCCCGTTTGGTTAAGAAGGTGGTTCTTAAAGCTATTCAGGAGAATAAAAGCTTTTGCAGAGAGTGGTCAAGACTAGCGGAAAGTTGTAATCTCAATTTTACTTTAAACATTGAAAACATATCGAATTGTAAAGCCATCCTGTACGAAGTAATATCGAAGATGGACGAAAAGTTCAGAGCCGAATATGTGCAAGAAGCTTCAAATTCCCTATATAGGCGAATATACAGCAGGCGAAACCATAATCTGGAAGACAGAAACTATTTCCGTGACGAGAATAGTATAAGCGCAATCTCAACAATGACCAGACTTCGCAGTGAATTACTCAACCTTAACTTCATACCACACAGACCAGATTTACCGTTGGAGTGCAGTATCTGTAACTTAAGGGAAAGGGAAGACATTTTTCATTTCGTAGGGAAGTGTCCAACTCTAAGAGAATCCAGAAGAAGTATCCTTGGAAGTGACTTTTTGTCTGAAGAAGAAGTTCTTACAGAACTAAATGAGATGAATGTAGGCAAATTGTGTAAGTATTGCAAAATCGCCCTAAGGTACAGAGAAAGAATAATTAATGAAGACTTCTGAACTAATTTTTATTTGTATACATGTATATTTTTCCTTTGAATCAAATCAAATTGTGATAACATAGCTTAATATTTCAAAATATAACTTTTATGTCAATCTGGCAGACGGCAAAAAATGACATGTCATAGTGAATTTGTAAAAACACTTATTGTAAAAAAATCTAATTGTTAATTTAATAAAATTTGTGTCTATCTATCTATCTATCTATCTACTTTCTCGATTCCGAGAAGATTTAAGGTTTTTTGTTCCTTTCGCAGCTTCAATTTTTGTGCAAGCTCTTCAGTTACAAAATTGATTTGCGAGCCTGAATCAAGTAACGCTCGAGCTAGCGTATATTCACCACTACTGCCTTTAATTTCAACAATAGCAGTAGCGAGAATAACTTGATCTTTTGAAACTGAGGCAAGCATAGCTTGAAAGCTCGAAGCTCCTTTTGATGGTGTGCTATTGAACGTAGTTTGATATTGGTGCAATAATGTGTGATGCGATTTATTACAAACACTGCACCGAGTTAATTTGCTCTTTGAAACTGTGTGTCATTTTCGAAGGCAGTTTATGCAAACAGGCACACTTTTCGCGAACTCAAATCGTTGCATCACAGGTATTGAAGCATAGGTTTGGCATGTCGTAATAAAATGATCGTTTGAATTGCTGTATAAGCATTTCGATTTATTTGCTTGTTGTCTTACACAAGCAAGCGAAGCCCTTTGGTTTCTGTTATGGTTCATCTCATGTTTTGGTTTTGATGACCTATCAGAAATTTTATTCTTTGAAGACGATGCTTCTTCAGCAGAAAGATGCTGATATCGCTTATTCAGCGCGGCTTCACAGTCACTCCATAAAGGAAGTGTACTGAAATCTAGTTGCTCTTCCCACTTTGATCTTGTCATCGAATCAACCTTTGACATTACTAAATGAATTATGATCGCGTTTGTGATATTCTTTTCATCACCAAGCGAAAGAAGCGAATCATAAACTTCGGAAACAGTGTCTATCATGCTGCGCAATGCAGAAGCTGATGGCTTTTGAATTTCTTTTAGGTCGAAAAGAGTAGACACATTGTCGAAAAATATAAGGCAATTATTGTCATAAACCTTTTTTAAACTTGCTAAAGCTTTTGGATAATTTCCTAAAGTTCACCCGATAAACATGATATTAAATGATTGAACTTTTCAATATCGGGAAGCATTGGATCATTGTCTACTAGACTCTCAAAAAGGCTAATAGAATTTTTGTATTCTTAATATTTCCCACTGAATTTCGGGAGAGACATTTTTGGAAGGCGCTAGTGATGTGGATTACTAAAAGAATATTCAATTCCACTTGGTTTACGACCCTTATTTACTTTAGATACAAGTTAAGCTTTTGCACTGACGCAAATGTCTTCTAACTCTCCGCGGAATACGTCGCTATGATCAGCTGATTCAATCTCAGTTTGACAGACCATGATCTGATCGACGTATGAACTTAAAATATGTAACCGACATTCCAATTATATCGGATTAAGTGATATCGTTTTTTCCTCTTAAGCCTTTCTAATTCGCACAATATTATTTTTAAGAACTTGTCGCTGATGTCTTAATTGTTCTACTTCTGCGTTTTGTTTAGGTGAAGCCTGCCGTTTCTTGCTCGTCATTTTGATGAACTCTTTGTTAAACTTCGCTTAAAAACTTTCGAAATAAATTTCTTTCCAAAAATTAGTTTATCTGGAAATTGTTCGATTTACCACAGTTTAAGAATTAAATATTTGGAAGTCGTTGAAAAATTAATTTATTTTCATACGAAAATTCCACGAAAACGAAAATAAATTTCAATAAACTTGTAATATGGAAGGGGTATGAGGGATTTGGAAAGGTAGTTGGATGAAGGAAGGGATTGGGATAGGTAAAGGATTGGGATAGGTAAAGGCAAAAAGATATGGTAGGAAAGGAATATGGGAAAGGAAAGGAAAGGATGAGGAAAAGTGAAAAGAAAAGAAAGGAAACGGAAATCGGAAAAGGAAGGGAAAAGGAAGTGTCGTGACGAAGGGACCTGGCACGCTTGCGATGCGCGGTTCAACTCCCCGGATTAGGGGGGGATCTTGTCCCTTCGACAGACGGAAACCACATTACAAAACATAAATCGTGTCAATAAACCACCACCACAAAAACCTTACCACACTTCAGGCACTGCATGGTGAAGTCGCAGTGAGACCTGTAGCCCAACCAACCATGGAACTCGGTCGGCCATGTTATCGAGTTCCCCGAAGGCGATCACTGGTGTCACGCGAGACCAATCACCAACAATGCGTCGCCAACCTCCTCATTCCATCGCCGTCCTCATCGTCGGTACAAAAGAAAAACCTATGTTTCAAACCATCGTGCGTGATGAACATATTTCTTTTAAACAAAAACTAACAAACATAAAATGAAAACCTAAACTCAAAACGAAAAATAAACAACTCAAATGAACTGACCAAAAATGAATCAAAACTCTAAACAATGCAAAACGCTAACCATAAAATAATAAATTAACAGAAAAGAAAAAATAAATAACGAAAATCCTGAAACTAATCCTTAATCCTATATTGTTTTTGTGTTTTTTTTTTTATGTTTTTAAGTTTTTTTATTTTTATGTTTTTATGTTTTTTTGTGTGTATTTTTATGATTCTAAGTACTTTTATAATATTTTAGTATTTTTATAATTTTGTCTTAATTTCTCTTGTGTTTTTGTATTACTCTTTTGTAGTTTAATCGTTTTTGTATTCTTGTGTTATTACTGTCGTTTCTTGACTAACCTTTTTATATCTTTGTTTTCTGGGTCTCTTTGAGTCGCAACCGATCTTTATCCCCTTGGCTACATTGGGATTGCTTTCACCCACTTACTTTTAATCCTGCCTAAAAGGAGCTCCCTGTAGCGGATATGGCCGCAACGTGGCCTCGTAAAAACCTCAAAATAGCCTAAGCACAGATAAGGATGACGATCGCAGGCTCACACCAAAGGAAATTCACAAAAAACCCACAAAATCGACACTCACAAAAAAAGCAAATGTCAACAAAAAAAGGTGAAAAAATTAACAAAATGGTATAAAAAAATTAATGAAAAGGTATAAAAAAACTATAAAATGTAAAATAAATATTAAAACTACAAAAAAAACGAAATAAATAAATAAATAACAAAAAAAAAATCACGCCGAGAACACTTAAACTAATATCAGCGACACTGGAACAATTTTTTATGCTGGGGCCCTGAAGGCGCTTGCCACCTCAGGCCGGACCTGACTTGCACTCAGCTACTTGTACCATGTATTGTTTTTGTATTTTATATTGTTCGTACTATGGCGAACATACCTATGCTTTTCTTGCACGAATTAATTTAATTGTGTAAATAAATGTAAACAAATTTCTATCCACGGCTCTGGGATCTAATTACGATTTTACTTGGTAGCCTGGGTACCCACAGGCTCGTATTCAGTTACTAAGATTTATTTTCTCGTTCGTATGTTTTTCCCTTTATCTTATGAGTTCTTTTCTTATCCAGATTAAATTTGTCGAATATGTTTGACTCCCAAAAAAAATCCACTTCATAATCGCACTAAGAAATTTGAATTTAAACTTACCCGCGGGATGTGCAATTAATGCCTGTACAAATAAACATATGTGTACCTATGTATTCGCTGGCCTTATTTTGTATTTGCTTCTCCCTTTTTTTTACACTATTTGCTATTATATTAGAAAACTAATTAAAAATCTACACCGCTTATAATATATTAAATTATAAAGCTGTACATACATTAATCGCAAAAAATTTAAAAAAAAAGAGGAAAATTAATTGACTCTACCGCACTTTCTTTGACTTTGGACGACTTTTTGTCCATCTTCAAAGTCGAACGGTGCCTTCTCCATCCACATCATTTACTACCACCAGTCTCTTTGAGATGATGCCAGGCCGACTCACAGTGGCGTAGCATCGCTAGTGGGAATGATGTGGGGGCGTTCAAGATTTTGATTTTATTTTAATTTTCAGTTCCTAAAATAATCACAAAATACTACATAATGTACGCATATAAACTTAAAACATAATAATAAATACTTACATAAATACATAAAATACTCAACTTAACATAAATAAATAAATAAATAGGGTGGCGCAACAGAGTGAGGAGCCCTTGGGCCTAACGCATTTCTCACAACCATGCCTTGTGAGGAAAATGGAGGGGACCTACTATTTTCTGCCGGTTCCGAACGGCTAATCGAGAAAGCGCTTTTCATGGCAATGAATACTAACGGAGGACTTGCCAATTCCTCGCGAAAGGCGATACCCGTGGAAAAACATTTTTGCCTCTGGTGGGATTCGAACTCGAACCTCTGGATTAACAGGCGGACATGCTATCCATCACACCACGGGTACCACTTAACTTAACTTAACATAAGCTACCTATAAACATACAATACCTAAATAAATACGCACACCAGAAATACCTAACGATACACTTGAACATAACATATAAATAAATAACTAAAATAAATAACACTCACCATAAATATATATTAATAAATACTAAATACATAACTATAACAAATAAATACCTAAATACATAATATAAAAATAATCTACTTTCCACAAAAAAAAATTCCTACCCTACTGTCACTTCATTAATAATAAAGGCGACAGCAACTACCTCTGGCGGTGGTTGCAAAGCTAGTTTCACTAGCCATAGAGATACTCCGTACCCAATCTTCGCTTTCTCTTATTAGTGTCGGTGTGACGAGTGACACTTGTTTTGTTTACTTGTCGCATCGAAACTCTGGCTGGGTTTTTCTAATATATTTATTCTATTTGTGTTATTGGATATTTAATAAAACATTTTGTGTCATTTTTCTTTTCTTTTTACTTTTTAGGTATTCTATCTTTGTTCAGGAACATTTGGCAGAAAAATTCCAGTCGACGTAGGATCAACAATTTCCCAGGTAAGTTTCTTTACGTTTTGTGTTCACTACTTCAACGCATTTTTTTTCTATATAGGTATCCGTAACAAACTGCTTCAGAACTGTTGAAAGTTTCTAATTATTTGCGTTTCTAATTATTTGAAGAAGCGAAATAAATTTAACGTAAACAAAAAAAAATTTTATTGTTCAAAAATTAATCGCTGAACACACTCTTCGCACGAAAAATTTCAAGTAATTTTTGATCACTGAATACGATCACTTTTGACAGCTGGAAACTCAGCGAAAATTCAGCGAGTGAGTGAACTGTCAAAAAAAAATTAAATTTGAAACGTCAAATAAATGTAAACAAATTTCAATTGCGTTCAATTAATCGGCCTTTTTACAATTTGATTGATTAAATTCTAATTTGAGATTAAAACAATCGAATTATTATTAGGTGCGTTTTTTTTCTCAAACCTATAAAGGCTTGATCAAATAGAGAAAAAAACACGATTTGGCAATTTGGTAGCACTATGTATTTGGCATATGACTTAAGCTTCAAAATAAATAAATAAAAAAAATTTAAACAGGCAAATAATAATTATCTCGAATTCCAAAACATACATTTGTTTTTCACGAGTACCACCATTCGAGAGTAAGTAGTAAGCCCTTCAATGTTGCTATATCTGACTGGGGTCAGGGTGTACTAGAAGAACGATGAAAAGAAGATCTTCGGGAAAGGAAACAGCAAAGCAAAGATGTCTCTTAAAATCAAACACAACTGTTCCAAAACAATAAAGACTTTTAATAATTCATATAAGTTTTACAACTGAATTAAATAATAAAAAAAAACGAAAAAAGAAAGTAGTGTTGTTGTCTCTCTATGAGCACTGATTGGACTATTTTTGAATGTTATGAGCTGCGAGAAGGCCATTTGGCAAAGAGAGGAAGTTTTTTCACCAACGGGTTTCTTTCTTGTCCTTTTACCACCAATTATATTTGAATCAGGATAAAATTTGCAAAAAGGTAACTTTTTCAGAAAAAGGATCGATATTTGTTTTTGGATTATTTTGAACAACTATCTCCGCCCTAATCATCGGTTCGGGAATCTATTTATTGAGCTTTGGCTGAGGTCGCATACAGATTGAATTTTTCAAAATCATTTGCATTTGGTTCGTTTTTGCTCTTATCAGTGCACTTTCGCTAAAACACATTGATCTGAGGAAACATCCTTCTTCCCTAGAATTCACCATGATTTTAATGTTCATAGCAGAGACGTGTGTTTTTGCGTGCCTTGAGTCTGGCAATCTTCTTGTTCAAGCACCAAAACCAGCTGTCCTTCGTCATCTGGGCAATTATTCTGTGTTTGATTGCTTACTTACAAGCAAACTTTTCTGGATCCCAGTGTCTGGGCACTGATGACAGAAAACAGGCTCTTCAATGAGGAGAACCCAAGCGTTGACGCAATGTTCTGGTTGCAGGATGCTTTTTCCAAGAAATATATATATCTGCAGTCTATGCCTCGAAAGTGGGGAAACATCTCTGCACATTATATGATACCAGCAAAAGGAAACACAATTTTCATGTAATTGTAGAATAGAGCTACATAGTAGACATCCAGCATGCATATCTTGTTTCCGGGTACTGCCAGTTCATCTCAGACAATGGTGGTTCCGATGGAGATGAAAAGCATATACCTTCAATTATATTTACAAACAGGGCGCACTGATACTCGGCTCTGAAACAAGATTAAGAGAAAATTAATATATACGAAAAAAATCTTGAATTAACCATTACAGCTCAAGAAACTCCAGCGTCGCAGGTTCGCATCAAATGATGATGTGTAGAATTTCAAATGTGAATCCTTTTCTCAGCTGATTTGTAACGTGTCCAGACTTTTGTAAATACTTTTTAGTCGTTACCACACTGAACAATGAGCTCTTAGTTTTGCAAACTCACACTGAAAACTAAATGAACTTGTAGCAGATGAACTTGCACTTAAGCTTGCAAGTGCCTCCCAGCATAAATTATTCGCCATATCCAAACGATCTATCACTAGGATAAGTTATAAGTTATAAGTATCACAGAGATCATAATGCTGAGACATATTTTCATATTACAAGCCATAGTTAAGTATGCCCTCAGCTTTTTAGCCATTTGGCTGATGCCTTAGAAGAAATGAAACTCATCCATCGATGCATGGTTTGCAAATTACAATTCGCGAAAAAAACCGAGCAGCCTGGAAATGTTCTCCATATCTTCAGATTAATAAGAGTTGTTAGAAAATGTAAAGTCCAACGAAAGTATTTTATCTTACCTCGAAGCAGATCTCTTTGGAATGAAACATCCCAGGAGTGACTGGAGCATAACAGCTAAGAGGATTTCAATGACCCTCGGCTCATCTTTTCCGTCACTGTCAAGAATTGAATTCAATTTCTTCAAACTTTGCGGAAGGCGTTCGGTAACTGGATTGCGAAAATCTCGTTTCCTCCATCCTCATCAGTATCGATTGCGTCCAGCTTAGGAGTAACTTTCCGTAGTTGAAACTTGGGGGAAGGTGCAGTGTTTCATACAAAAGCTGGATTAAATTGCAAATTTTATTCTAGAGAACGACAAGCGGCTTTTTTTATGATTAAGAATGAGAAATGTCATTTGGTACATTGGGTGCGTTCGTTGAGTTTGCAAATTTCACATTTTTGTGAACTAAAATTTTGTCAAGTAACATGAATTTGTTAACAATTGTTGGCATGTGTATGAGTTTGTAGCTACACCGAACAGACCCAACGACAGCTTTCGCCATTTTCGATAACATTTCCAAAAAGTAGTTTGGTAGCACATTTTTTGTTATCGCGCTAAGGAAATAAGACCGAATGAATTATGAGGCTAAGGGAAGCCCAGATAGCTAAATTTTTGTTGTATTTAGCACGTAAATTTTTTTATGCCGTATAGGCTTGAGAAAAAAAACGTACCTATTGTTTGAAAACGAATCGCGAAATTAGCTTGAGTGTGTGTATGCGAAATGTGACGATGACGGCGGCGGCGCGGTGATAAAGAAACGCAGTTGTTTAACACTAAGTAATTTATGTGCTTATATTATGTACTATGTGTTTGAACAATTTTATTTAAGCTTTAAGGTTCTCCCAAACCAAAGCGTTTTTGCCGTCGCGGCAGCGGCATTTGCAGTTGTCAAAATTATTTACACAGCGGCATATGAGAGTCCACACACTAACGCGGCGAAGAGCAGCGACAGTCTCATACATGCAGCGTCTTCGCCGCTGCCGCTCTCATTTGTCAGTTAAAAAAAAAAAAAAATAGGGTGGCGCAACAGAGCGAGGAGCCCCTGGGCCTAGCGCATTTCTCACAACCATCCCTTGTGAGGGAATGGAGGGGACCTACAATTTTCTGCCGGTTCCGGAGGACTTGCCAATTCCTCGCGAAAGGCGATACCCGTAGAAAAAACATTTTTGCCTCTGGTGGGATTCGAACTCGAACCTCTGGATTAACAGGCGGACATGCTCATTTCATTCATTTTCATTTTCAATTCATTTTTATTTAACTTTTCTTATATCTACTTACATGCTAACAAAAATGTGTAAAACTAGCTTATGGTACTCTAGTACTAGGCGGGTACTCTAAATTATTCAATATCTTACTACTAATGCCTTTCGGCCTTAAAATACCTTATGAATTAAAAACTAGAACTAGTTAAAACTAAGAAAATTTTTAAAAACTTAGTTTTCATTATCATTCTTTTTTATGTTTTCTTAAAACTAATTAAAACTAATTAAAACTACTTAAATCTACTTAAAACTAGAGCAGCCACAGTAGCTTTTAGTTTTTTTTTTTTTTTTTTTTTCGGATTTTGTTTTTTTTTTGTTTGCCACTGTGCCCACCCCCTATACCCCAAGACTTACACGCTAAACCTGTGTAAGCCAGCCATTGGCGACTCGCTATCAATCTCAAATTCATGTTGTTGCTCCGAACACCACCAGAACATTTTCGACGTTTTAACAATGTCACGACGATTGCGATCTGAAACCGCCCTACTGAACCGGAGGAGCTCTAGAGTTTCTCCGCCTGCTGCGGTGACGTCTCGGTTCTAAAGGAGCCGTCGTTCCACGGACTTACGGCAGACGTGGTAGATTAGCGCAACCGCCAATCTATCCTGAATCAACCCTACCATATCAAAATAGAGGAAAGCCTCCGGTGGGACAAATCCACTGAAGCGCGTTTTCTCCATATATTCAGTGTTGGGGTAATAAGCCCCAAAAATCAGGCCATTGGTCGAGGTCATCGCTCTTGCAGTGTGACCACGAGTCAGTTTTATAATGAAGTTGTCGATCCTGTTTATTTGAGCCCCGTTGTAAAGGACCTCATTGGGATAATATTTTTTGTACTCCGACTCTGGTGTTCTGTGCAATCCAAGACAGGTACGCAGACACTGTCTCTCAAACACCCGAATCTTTTCCATTTGAGACGCTGTAACATTGAACCACACGGGGCACCCATAGACAATCATTGGCCTTATGAGGGCCATGTAGCAAATTACCTTCACTCTGCTATCAAGTTGACTGCTGTGAAACAGTCACCTTGTCAGAGCAAAAGCTCCTCTGGCCCTGGTCAGAACCGCATCCATATGTTTGTTAAAATATAGATACTGATCTAGCCAGATGCTCAGGTATTTGACTACTACTTTGTTTGGCAGTGGGTGGCCATGTAGATCAACGATCACCAGCTTTCGCTAGTTCTTTCTCGTATCCCATGAGTCCCGAGCCAACGAGGTTCTGATCACAATTGTTTCCGATTTCTGGACGTTGATATTCAACTTCCAGTCATCGCAATATTGTTGGATATTATCGAAGTCACGCTGCAAAAGTATTCTGATGACTTCAATCTTTAGACCTGTTCTGTACGCAATAAGGTCGTCGGCGTACGCTATAGCATGGTGAAGAGAACCAATTAGATCGCCGGTGAAAATGCTAAATAATATAGGCGAATTCACCGCCCCCTGTTGTAGACCGTTCTGTATTTTAAAAGTTCTGGTAGAAGTTATATTGCAACTTTTCACAACAAACGTTCTACCATGAAGCATGTCATTCAGAATATATAGCAGTGGTTTACTCATGCCATATCTGATCAACTTATAGAAAAGACCGTCTAACCAAACGGTATCGAAAGCCTTCTCCAAGTCAACCAGACATGCACCCGTACACTGGTTTTTAGCTTTGTTCCATTGAATATCTGATACTAGTTTAGACGCGGCATGTGTGGTATCATGGCCCGCCTTAAAACCGAACTGATTTTCTGGAATAATATTATTGTCCTCAGCCCATGTGGACAGAGCTCTATTGAGAACTTTCTCGAATACCTTGCTGATACTCGGGAGAAGACTAATTGACCGGAGATTTGCTGGATTGGAACCATCCTTCCCTTTTTAAAGGAGAGGATGGACCACTGCCGTCTTCCAACGCACTGGATAATATGCATTATTCAGCGCATTGTTGAACAACGTGGTGTATATGTCCACCACTTCCGAAGGGAGGTTTCGCAGCACAACATTGGGTTGAAACCAGGATTCTCGGATCGCCAATGCGAGATCTCGTCTCTAAGAAAGAAGTGTCCAACGAAGGCTCTGTTCTCAAGGTCGTAATTCGGGCGAATGCACTCATTCACCTTATATACTTGCTCGAAAACAGCACCCACAGTCTCTACCTTCTCCTGAGCATCTTCCACTATAAAGTGGTCATCATCCAAGATGGCCTCACCCGGATCTATCCCTATTGTCATAAGTAAGTTTCTGTTCTCTGTCGTCCTTTGGAGTTTAATACCCTGAAGGTCATTTTGATCTTTTCTTCTAAAAATTTTATTTATTTCCGGAAACATACTCGGGTTGTTGGACTGTACAGCCCGAATTTTGTTGTTCCAGAAAATAGCTATAGATATTCTGTAATTTTCTTTTATTAACTGTTGGAGATTTTTGATCTGCGACTTCAGAGTTCTAATCTCCAAATCGTGTCGGTCAATAAACCTCCTGTGCAAGAGTTTGAGTCTTGACAGGAGTCTACTTTTTTGTTTGTAAAGTTCGTCTATTGTCGCGTTTCTGTACATGTTCGTACAGAAACGCGTAACGTGCAACGGATTGCATCCTCCATACGTTGCAGGTACCCATCGATCTCAACGTTCGACAGATTCTAGTTGCATGGTGGCGCAATACCGTTCGAACGAAGTTCCCTTGAGACGGCACCGGAAAAGTGCGGCCAACGTGTCTTACCGTAGTTGTAAGAGTGCGTCGGCACGTACTCCTCCAGTTCCACAAGGTCGTTCGGAAGCAGTATGACGGCGGCAAGTCCACAGTGGTCACTGTCGTACTCAACCGTCGTCAAACAATTTTTCGTCCGTCGAAGAATGTCGTCGGTTAGTTTAAGTCTTGATTCTAAAAGCAATAGATCCAAATAATAGCCACTTCGAGGATACGAAGGCCTGTCAGTAGCCAGCAGATCGACTTTACACTCAATGCTGTGGAGCCCCAGCCA
Source organism: Melanostoma scalare (assembly GCA_949752695.1). Classification (NCBI taxonomy): domain Eukaryota; kingdom Metazoa; phylum Arthropoda; class Insecta; order Diptera; family Syrphidae; genus Melanostoma; species Melanostoma scalare. The sequence continues at coordinate 64,599,865 of OX456986.1, read as the reverse complement.
ATTGAATAGCTGGGTCCCCCTTGGATTGGCTAATTGATTTCCCCAATCTTGGTGTTTAGCATTGTAATCACCGGCCAAAAGGAAATAATTTTCTTCTGAGTTCAGTTTCAGAGTTCGAAAAAGTGATTCGAGCTCTGTTATAAAACATGAGGGTTGAGAAGCCTCCGGCGCATAGATCGCGACCACATACAAGCGCCTACCCTGTTGGAGAGGGATGCACACGATACACGTTTCAAGCAACTGGAATCGGCGTACTTCACCACTATATATTACCTTATGAGCAATGCCCTTACGTATGAAGATCGCAACCCCACCCTCGAAAGTGGAGTTGGGTCGGTCCCTCTTTACGATATTGTAATTATTATTCGTCAAATTGTGATGCTGGTTTAGCCTAGTTTCGCTAGCCATACATACATCAGGACGTTGGTCTTTTAACAACTCAGAGAAGTTGGCTCGTCGTTCTACCCTAACTAGCGAATTCACATTCACGGCTAGGATCTTGAAAGGCCTCTCTGGCAGCGCGCCCGTTAACCCAAAAATTGCGCAAGCGAAGGCACTGCACGGTAAATCAAATCCACCCTACGCGCCTGCTCACTTATTTGCCGTGATAGTTCACTCATTTGTGCCTGAATGACACGCAGAGCTACCATCACCTCTGACTTCACAGTAGCAGCCTTAGACACAGGTGGCTGTCTGGCCGCTTTATGAGGAGGCTGTACCGTTTTCCCAGCCCCCCACGCCATTTGGGCGTAAGAGACTTCGGGAACGACGGCCCTTGGAATTGGTACGGCTGTTTGCCTCATCCTTAGTTGCTGTTGGAGCAGCTTTTTTTGATTTTTTAATAATCTGGTATCGAGGACAACCCCGATAATTAGCAGGGTGCCCATCTCCACCACAGAGAACGCACTTCAGTAGGGTCTTGTCTTCGACCCTTGTCTCACCGAGCTTACACTCTTTGTCGTTGTGGTTCTCTCCACACTTGACGCACCTCGACTGCATTTGGCAGTTGAATGCGGCGTGACCGAACCGTTGGCAACGAAGACATTGTAAAATGTCCCCGTTCCTGTTTAATTTTTCCCATCTTACCATCTGGTAGTCCAGGACGGAGATTTTCCTTAGACTCTCCAGACGGCTATTGGGTGATAAAGTGACGAGGAACATCGGCAATAGCCACTTCTCCCGTCTTGCCTTGCCCGTGGTGAACGACTTGACCCCGATGAACTCGAGATCGTCGCCCGCCAACCTGCGGAGTTCAACTAAGAGCTCCTCTGGATCAGAGGTAGGCTCTACCCCTTTAAGTAACATGCTTTTGGGTTTCTCCTCTTTGGGAGCAAAAGTAAAATGTTCGGTGGCTGTCACTTTCAACAACTCCCGAATGATCTTATGGTCACCAATGTTTTCACATTGGATCGCATGCCGATCTTGACCTAATCTTTTTATAGTAAATTTATCGCCAATGGCGGACTTACATATGTTTTTCGTTGCTTGCAACTCCATTTTTAGGGTGTTAATAATTATAATATTTAGTAACAGAGCCGTCTGCCATAGCTCTAGTAAAATAATTTTAAACGACTTATTGAATGAAAACGAATATTTTAAAATCTTATCTTATAACGTATCAGGTCTGTCCAATAAATCCTTATTTAATGAATTTTATAATTTTGTAAATAGTTTCGACTTAGTTTTTTTGTATGAAACTTTTATAACAGAAAATAACTATGCAAGTATTGAAAACAAGCTAATAGACTTTAAGTTTATATGGATCCCTTCAATACGCAATCATACACGAGGAAGAGCAAGTGGAGGATGCTTCTTTGGGGTAAAGAAAAAACTAGTAAGCCTAAAATGCGAGTTTCGTAATCACAATGACTCAACGTACGTTCATTTAGAAATAGAAAACAAAATACTTTTGATACTTCCTATGTACCTAAATTGCAATAATTGGGAAGATGATTTTGAAAGATTAATGGACACATTTAACACTTTTAGTACTTCTAACGTTATGCTCATTGGTGACCTGAATGCAAGAATTGGACAAGATGGGGGACTGATGAATGAAGTTAAGGGAATATGCAGGCAATCCAAAGACACAATTAGTAATGCAAGAGGGAAAAAACTGATGGAATCATGTGATTCTCTAAAACTTCGAATTCTTAATAGAACGAGTTTAAGCGATGCTGCGGGAAATCGTACTTTTGTTGCTGGACAAGGGTCATCTGTGATTGACTATTCTATCATAGGTGAAGACTGGGAGCCGTTTGTGACAGACTTCGAGGTAAAAGAATTCCCGTACTCAGATCACCTGCCACTAGCTGTAACTTTCCAACGGGCTGTACTGACAATTGATGAGATCTTGAACAATTTGTCATTATTGCCAAGACTCTATTGGCATCCCTCAAAAGCATTGACGTATAAGCAGCGACTAGACATCAATCTTCAAGAACACCAAAATGCAGACTTTAACTCTTTGGAAAATATTGTGAATGAATCTTATCCTCACCAAAAGAGGAGTGAAAAAAGTAATTGACCAGGTAACGAGCCATGGTTTGATGATGAATGTCAAAAGCTTCGGAAAATCTCGTTTGCATGGTTGAGGAACTTCCGAAGATCTTCTCATCGGTTTTTTAAAAATAACTACATAGAAGCTAACAGAATGTTTAAAGAACTATGCAAAACAAAAAAAAAAGAATATATGAGGAACGGCAAGCTTTTAGACTTGCAAATTGCAAAAATTCAAGTGAATTTTGGAAACTGGTCTGGGAATTAAATGGCAAGAGATTTGCTGTACCCAAAAATCTGGATGCAACTGTGCTACGCACACACTTTAAGGATTTACTAAATCCCATTACGGCACCAAAAATTTGGCATTATGCGTCACCTCGATTTTCCAGTGAAGTCTTAGATTCTACATTCACTCTAAGTGAATTAGAACAAACGTTGGGATGTCTAAAGGATGGAAAATCTGCAGGTACGAACGGTATTCCAGTTGAGCTGTATAAATACGGAACTGTAGCACTTAAAGATCGCCTGGTTACACTTTTCAATAAATTTTTTTTTTTCTTTTATAAATAACGCGCACATCAAGGGGTTATGACTACCCTTATAATGATATAGAACACAGTGCGAGCATTTAGGAAAATAGGAGAGGATTTGAAAGGAGACACCGATGCACGTTGCTTTTGAACCTTTTTGAATCGTAATGAAGGGGAAATACAGAGCCAGGTAAAGCATTCCACACTCGGGTGGTGCGACTGAAATACGAATCTCTATACTTGACTGTACGTCCGAAGTTGGGCTCAAGGTAAAATTGATGAGCATTCCTAGCGAGGCGGGTGTTGCGGCTAAATTGTTTCAGGGGAGGAATGCAACTGGCTATTTCACTAGAGCACTGTTTGTAAAAAAAAGCGATAAAAGAGAGTGAGACAGGTAACATTTCGACGATGTTCAAGAGAATCAATCGATTCTACGATTGAACTATCACCTATCAATCTTAACGCTCTTTTTTGTACCCTATCAAGCAGATGCAAAGATGTTTGAGCGGCACCTGACCAGATATGGGAGTTATACTCCAGTTTTGGGCGGATGAAGGCCTTATAAATTGTAGCCAGATCAGAAGGGGTGAAGAACTTCCTGCATCGTCTCAAGAAACCTAAGCATTTAGCAGCGTTTTTGGCGACTTCAAATATGTGGTCGTTCCAACGAAGATCATCGTTTACACACATACCAAGTACTGACAGCTTTTCGGTTTCTTCGATGCAGGTACCATTCATGGATAATGGCAATGGGGGAATGTTAAGCTTCAGAGACAAGAGACAGCATTGAATTCTACTCGGTTCATAAGACCCCATGCAATAATGCTGTCAAGGTCAGAATTCAATGAGCTTATCATACGCAACCGTTCCAGTTCCACATCCGAAGAGCAGGGACGTGAATTTGGAAACGAATATGAAAAGCTGAGGGTCGAGTCGTCAGCAAAACAGTTAAGCGGATTAGAAGTTTCAGACAAGAGATCATTAATAAAAATGAGGAAGAGAGTCGGAGATAAAACGGAGCCCTGGGGCACACCAGCATTTATGAAATGGGTATCAGACTTGAAGCCATCCAACACAACTTGTATTGAACGGTCGGAAAGGTAATTTCTAACCCAACGAAGAAGAGACTCATCGATACCAAAAGCACGCATTTTCGATAAAAGAGCCTGGTGCCAGACTCTATCGAATGCTTTAGAAATATCAAGCGCAATTATCTTACTTTCTCCAAAACAATGTAAAGATTGGTTCCACTTTTCGGTGAGATAAGCCATCAAATCACCAGTGGACCGTTTGCTACGAAAGCCGTACTGACGGTCATTAAGAAGCTTTCGTTCTTCAAGATATTTCATAAGTTGACGGTTTATCAACGTTTCCATGACCTTGGAAAGAAGGGACGTAAGTGCGATTGGACGGTAATTGGAAGGGGAGGAAGATTCGCCTTTTTTAGGGACCGACTGGACAAATGCAGTTTTCCATCTGCTCGGAAAAATCCCAGCAGAATAGGAAAGATGGAAAAGTTTACGCAGTGGTTTTGCCAACGTAGAAGAACACCTCTTCAGAATAACGGCGGGGATACCATCTGGACCAGCGGATTTATGTATGTTGAGATCTTTAAGGACTCTCGCAACCGAGCGAGTTCAAAAAAATATCTGCTTCATCAAAGAATTTGCAGACTCGAGCTCAGGTGGAGCCAATATGCTATGAGGAAGTGTCGAGTTGGCAGCAAATTGAGCTGCCAGCAAAATTGCTTTGTCGATGGAGCTGACATACGGAGAGTCATTGAAGACGAGCGTTGGGACCGATGACGTGGTCGAATTCTTAATGTTCTTCACAAAAGACCAAAAGTTTTTACTTCCTTTTGGACACAATAGTATTTTTTGCCTTACTTTTTGGTCATGTAAAAACTTAGCCCTTTGTATCTGAGCATTACAGCTATTTCTGGCCCGTTTGAACAGATTTCGGTTTTCTACAGTGGGGTTATCTTTAAATTTGCGAAAACTACTTTCTCGATCCCTAATCGCCTCTTTACAGCTTGAATCAAACCACGAATTTTCTTTGGGGATGATACTTTTTGTTCTGTGAGGAACAAAATTTCTCATGCCGTTGAGAATTACGTTAGATATCATATCAGCTGATGCATCAACGTTTCCGTCGAGAAAGCACAATGACCAATTAAAATTTCGAAAGAAATTATTCAGTCCGTCCCAATTAGCTTTCTCGTATTGCCACACAGTTCTTTTGGGGACTTTATCTTTTTTTACCGTGACGGAAGACGAAAAATCTACCGATATGACACAATGGTCCGATTTGCCTAAAGGAGATGATACTATAACCCTATATTTTTCGGGATGAGAAGTGAGAAATAAGTCTAGAGTGTTGGCCGCATGGCCTTCAATATCTGGAACCCGAGTGGGCTCATCAACAAGTTGAGTTAATTCGTTAAACTCAGCGAAGATCTCAACATATTTTCCTTGGGGTGTTGTCTGGCCAGAATGTCGAAGCCAACCTGAATTGTGTACATTGAAATCGCCCGCAATTGCGATTTCAGTGTGAGGATAAAGGGAAACAATTCTTATTATGGATTCAGATAGCGCATCAAACTCGTTAGAGGTTGAATTACTATCCAAATAGGGGCTTCTGTACATAAAACAATAGTGAATGATATGCTTACGGACAGTGAATTTTAACCACATGAAATTAAAGTTCGTATTAGAACAGAGGCCGTATTGTGGTAGAAGTTGGTAAGCAATATCATTCCGAACATATACGGCGAGGCCATGGGAAGAAAAGAATAATGGCACTAAGCTATATCCAGGCAGGTTGAACTCTGAGGGATCAGAATCAACACCCACCTGTGTTTCACTCAGTGCCAAAACAGCTGGCCTGCATTTTGCAGTGTGGGCGTACACAGCAAAGAAATTCGATCGCAACCCCCTAATGTTGCTAAAATCGACCCGAAATTTACCCGACATTACAATTCACAAAAACACACAAAACAAAATATCGAACGCAGACGCTATCTAAGTATAATCAACAAGCGCATATCTCGATAGAAAACCAAACCAAATTACTAGCGGGGTTATGCCCAGCCAGCAACTTGATTTGATTCACCAACGGGATCAACACCGTTGATCAACTATCCACCTAGCGAACCCACAGCCTCATTGCCTGCACACACTGCCTCGATGCGATAAGGAAATATCGATTAGAAGAAATGTGTGCAGCCAACAAGACTATGCGAGTGGTGTGGGGGAGGAGAAGATAAGAAGGTGGGCACTAGTGTTTGGTCTATTGCAGGTTCTTTTTTTTTTTTTTGGATTAATTTTCACAGCACAGGCACAGCGCACTGAACAGTTTTTGCACGAGAGTTTTTTTTTTTTTCTTGCGGCGGCACGGAAGGAAAAATTAATAGATTTGTATTTTGTTATTATTGTTTGATTGATTTCTTTTTTTTCTTAATATATTTTTTTTTTTTTTCTTATTTTGAATTTTTTGTGTGGAGGAAGGAGTAGCACGGAATTTAATTTTGCGGTCACTTTGCGCGGCGCGTGTTTGTGCGTTCGATAATTGATCGGAACTGAAAGTTATGGAAGGAGATATAATAGTTAAGGAATTTCAGGATGCAATTATATTCCCAATCCACAAAAAAGGATCAGTGATGGAAGCTTCGAACTACCGTGGAATTTCTTTTCTTAACGCAACGTATAAGATTTTTACAACGATGTTGCATAAGCGGCTTTTAACCTGGATAGAAGCTGGGAAAGTTTTAAAAGAATTTCAAGCTGGCTTTAGATCAGGCTATTCCACCATTGATAATATCTTCATTCTAAAAAGTTTAGCGGAGAGCTTTAGCACGCAAAATAGAAAACTGTATGTTTTCTTCGTCGACCTCAAAGCTGCGACACAATTAATCGGGGAGCCTTATTTTATAAGTTGTATGGCTTAGGAGTATCACTCAAATTCGGTCGTGTGCTCGAAGAGTTGTACAAAGGTACTCAGTCGGCAGTGTGGAATGGTGCTCAACTTTCAGAATGGTTTGATACATCAAGAGGAGTGAGGCAAGGATGTACATTAAGCCCGACCTTGTTTGCGCTTTTCGTCAATGACTTCGTTGACCACCTTCCTGGTGGCGTTGATTTCGCAGGAGTTTGTATCAAAGCATTATTATTTGCGGACGATATAGTTATGTTTGCTTATTCCCCAGAAACTCTGCAACTCATGATGAATAGATTATACCACTATTGCAGTTTATGGAACTTAATTGTGAACACACAAAAGTCAAAAGTTATGGTTTTCAAAAAAGGTGGAGGTCGATATGCCTCGAATGAAAGATGGACGTATAACGGCGAGACTATTGAATGCGTCAGCGAATACAAATATCTTGGCGTAATCTTTTCAAGAAATTTGAGCATGGAAAAACAATTGACAGAAAAACAGCAAAAAGAACTGAAAGAAAAGAAACTGCCATCAATATATCGTGGAAAAGATGTTTTATGAACGGTAACATTGCGCATAGCAGCAAATTCAAAGTATTTGAAGCGGTGGCTGAAAGTATACTTCTGTATGGTTGTCAAGTGTGGGGTTGCAAAATGTATAACACTGCAGAAAAACTCTTAACACACTACGTTAAGAAAATATTTCGCCTACCTTCGAATACGCTGGATTACGTTCTCATGTTAGAAACAGGACTATCTCCTCTTTTCATCAAAACATTGAAACTGCAAGCTGACTATCTTCTGAATGTCATCAAGATGCCTGAGTCCCGTTTGGTTAAGAAGGTGGTTCTTAAAGCTATTCAGGAGAATAAAAGCTTTTGCAGAGAGTGGTCAAGACTAGCGGAAAGTTGTAATCTCAATTTTACTCTAAACATTGAAAACATATCGAATTGTAAAGCCATCCTGTACGAAGTAATATCGAAGATGGACGAAAAGTTCAGAGCCGAATATGTGCAAGAAGCTTCAAATTCCCTATAAAGGCGAATATACAGCAGGCGAAACCATAATCTGGAAGACAGAAACTATTTCCGTGACGAGAATAGTATAAGCGCAATCTCAACAATGACCAGACTTCGCAGTGAATTACTCAACCTTAACTTCATACCACACAGACCAGATTTACCGTTGGAGTGCAGTATCTGTAACTTAAGGGAAAGGGAAGACATTTTTCATTTCGTAGGGAAGTGTCCAACTCTAAGAGAATCCAGAAGAAGTATCCTTGGAAGTGACTTTTTGTCTGAAGAAGAAGTTCTTACAGAACTAAATGAGATGAATGTAGGCAAATTGTGTAAGTATTGCAAAATCGCCCTAAGGTACAGAGAAAGAATAATTAATGAAGACTTCTGAACTAATTTTTATTTGTATACATGTATATTTTTCCTTTGAATCAAATCAAATTGTGATAACATAGCTTAATATTTCAAAATATAACTTTTATGTCAATCTGGCAGACGGCAAAAAATGACATGTCATAGTGAATTTGTAAAAACACTTATTGTAAAAAAATCTAATTGTTAATTTAATAAAATTTGTGTCTATCTATCTATCTATCTATCTACTTTCTCGATTCCGAGAAGATTTAAGGTTTTTTGTTCCTTTCGCAGCTTCAATTTTTGTGCAAGCTCTTCAGTTACAAAATTGATTTGCGAGCCTGAATCAAGTAACGCTCGAGCTAGCGTATATTCACCACTACTGCCTTTAATTTGAACAAAAGCAGTAGCGAGAATAACTTGATCTTTTGAAACTGAGGCAAGCATAGCTTGAAAGCTCGAAGCTCCTTTTGATGGTGTGCTATTGAACGTAGTTTGATATTGGTGCAATAATGTGTGATGCGATTTATTACAAACACTGCACATAGTTAATTTGCACTTTGAAACTGTGTGTCATTTTCGAAGGCAGTTTATGCAAACAGGCACACTTTTCGCGAACTCAAATCGTTGCATCACAAGTATTGAAGCATAGGTTTGGCATGTCGTAATAAAATGATCGTTTGAATTGCTGTATAAGCATTTCGATTTATTTGCTTGTTGTCTTACACAAGCAAGCGAAGCCCTTTGGTTTCTGTTATGGTTCATCTCATGTTTTGGTTTTGATGACCTATCAGAAATTTTATTCTTTGAAGACGATGCTTCTTCAGCTGAAAGATGCTGATATCGCTTATTCAGCGCGGCTTCACAGTCACTCCATAAAGGAAGTGTACTGAAATCTAGTTGCTCTTCCTACTTTGATCTTGTCATCGAATCAACCTTTGACATTACTAAATGAATTATGATCGCGTTTGTGATATTCTTTTCATCACCAAGCGAAAGAAGCGAATCATAAACTTCGGAAACAGTGTCTATCATGCTGCGCAATGCAGAAGCTGATGGCTTTTGAATTTCTTTTAGTTCGAAAAGAGTAGACACATTGTCGAAAAATATAAGGCAATTATTGTCATAAACCTTTTTTAAACTTGCTAAAGCTTTTGGATAATTTTGTTCCGTTATTTGGAAAGCTTTAACTGTTCCTAAAGCTTCACCCGATAAACATGATATTAAATGATTGAACTTTTCAATATCGGGAAGCATTGGATCATTGTCTACTAGACTCTCAAAAAGGCTAATAAAATTTTTGTATTCTTAATATTTCCCACTGAATTTCGGGAGAGACATTTTTGGAAGGCGCTAGTGATGTGGATTACTAAAAGAATATTCAATTCCACTTGGATTACGACCCTTATTTACTTTAGATACAAGTTAAGCTTTTGCACTGACGCAAATGTCTTCTAACTCTCCGCGGAATACGTCGCTATGATCAGCTGATTCAATCTCAGTTTGACAGACCATGATCTGATCGACGTATGAACTTAAAATATCTAACCGACATTCCAATTATATCGGATTAAGTGATATCGTTTTTTCCTCTAAAGCCTTTCTAATTCGCACAATATTATTTTTAAGAACTTGTCGCTGATGTCTTAATTGTTCTACTTCTGCGTTTTGTTTAGGTGAAGCCTGCCGTTTCTTGCTCGTCACTTTGATGAACTCTTTGTTAAACTTCGCTTAAAAACTTTCGAAATAAATTTCTTTCCAAAAATAAGTTTATCTGGAAATTGTTCGATTTGCCACAGTTTAAGAATTAAATATTTGGAAGTCGTTGAAAAATTAATTTATTTTCATACGAAAATTCCACGAAAACGAAAATAAATTTCAATAAACTTGTAATATGGAAGGGGTATGAGGGATTTGGAAAGGTAGTTGGATGAAGGAAGGGATTGGGATAGGTAAAGGATTGGGATAGGTAAAGGCAAAAAGATATGGTAGGAAAGGAATATGGGACAGGAAAGGAAAGGATGAGGAAAAGTGAAAAGAAAAGAAAGGAAACGGAAATCGGAAAAGGAAGGGAAAAGGAAGTGTCGTGACGAAGGGACCTGGCACGCTTGCGATGCGCGGTTCAACTCGCCGGATTAGGGGGGGATCTTGTCCCTTCGACAGACGGAAACCACATTACAAAACATAAATCGTGTCAATAAACCACCACCACAAAAACCTTACCACACTTCAGGCACTGCATGGTGAAGTCGCAGTGAAACCTGTAGCCCAACCAACCATGGAACTCGGTTGGCCATGTTATCGAGTTCCCCGAAGGCGATCACTGGTGTCAGGCGAGACCAATCACCAACAATGCGTCGCCAACCTCCTCATCCCATCGCCATCCTCATCGTCGGTACAAAAGAAAAACCTATGTTTCAAACCATCGGCGTGATGAACATATTTCTTTTAAACAAAAACTAACAAACAGAAAATGAAAACCTAAACTCAAAACGAAAAATAAACAACTCAAATGAACTGACCAAAAATGAATCAAAACTCTAAACAATGCAAAACACTAACCATAAAATAATAAATTAACAGAAAAGAAAAAATAAATAACGAAAATCCTGAAACTAATCCTTAATCCTATTCCTATATTGTTTTTGTGTTTTTTTTTATGTTTTTAAGTTTTTTTATTTTTATGTTTTTATGTTTTTTTGTGTGTATTTTTATGATTCTTAGTACTTTTATAATATTTGAGTATTTTTATAATTTTGTCTTAATTTCTCTTGTGTTTTTGTATTACTCTTTTGTATTAACTTTCTTATGAAAAATTGAAAACACCATTAATTTGAGTCAACTATTTTATTTTTATTTTGTATGCATTTCGACCGATGTATCGGTCATCTTCAGCAACACGAATGAGTAATACAGTCGTCTTTATAGAACAGAAAAAGTACAAACATAGATTATACATAAGAAATTAAAGTAGTAACAATAGATAGTTAACATTATATGAATTACATTAGAACAAATAGACTAACTATATAATTAGAGGTTTCAATTTAGAACGGTGAAGAGTGAGTGAGAGGAAATAAGTTAAAAACAATTTAATTGTTTTTAACTTATTTCCTCTCACTCACTCTTCACCGTTCTAAATTGAAACCTCTAATTATATAGTTAGTCTATTTGTTCTAATGTAATTCATATAATGTTAACTATCTATTGTTACTACTTTAATTTCTTATGTATAATCTATGTTTGTACTTTTTCTGTTCTATAAAGACGACTGTATTACTCATTCGTGTTGCTGAAGATGACCGATACATCGGTCGAAATGCATACAAAATAAAAATAAAATAGTTGACTCAAATTAATGGTGTTTTCAATTTTTCATAAGAAAGTTAATATATTGGAGTCATCGTAATTGTTCTTTCCCTTAATAATTTACTCTTTTGTAGTTTAATCGTTTTTGTATTCTTGTGTTATTACTGTCGTTTCTTGACTAACCTTTTTATATCTTTGTTTTCTGGGTCTCTTTGAGTCGCAACCGATCTTTATCCCCTTGGCTACATTGGGATTGCTTTCACCCACTTACTTTTAATCCTGCCTAAAAGGAGCTCCCTGTAGCGGATATGGCCGCAACGTGGCCTCGTAAAAACCTCAAAATAGCCTAAGCACAGATAAGGATGACGATCGCAGGCTCACACCAAAGAAAATTCACAAAAAACCCACAAAATCGACACGCTCAAAAAAGAAAATGTCAACAAAAGAAGGTGAAAAAATTAACAAAATGGTATGAAAAAATTAATGAAAAGGTATAAAAAAACTATAAAATGTAAAATAAATATTAAAACTACAAAAAAAAAACGAAATAAATAAATAAATAACAAAAAAAAATCACGCCGAGAACACTTAAACTAATATCAGCGACACTGGAACAATTTTTTATGCTGGGGTCCTGAAGGCGCTTGCCACCTCAGGCCGGACCTGACTTGCACTCAGCTACTTGTACCATGTATTGTTTTTGTATTTTATATTGTTCGTACTATGGCGAACATACCTATGCTTTTCTTGCACGAATTAATTTAATTGTGTAAATAAATGTAAACAAATTTCTATCCACGGCTCTGGGATCTAATTACGATTTTACTTGGTAGCCTGGGTACCCACAGGCTCGTATTCAGTTACTAAGATTTATTTTCTCGTTCGTATGTTTTTCCCTTTATCTTATGAGTTCTTTTCTTATCCAGATTAAATTTGTCGAATATGTTTGACTCCCAAAAAAAATCCACTTCATAATCGCACTAAGAAATTTGAATTTAAACTTACCCGCGGGATGTGCAATTAATGCCTGTACAAATATACATATGTGTACCTATGTATTCGCTGGCCTTATTTTGTATTTGCTTCTCCCTTTTTTTTTACACTATTTGCTATTATATTAGAAAACTAATTAAAAATCTACACCGCTTATAATATATTAAATTATAAAGCTGTACATACATTAATCGCATAAAATTTAAAAAAAAAAGAGGAAAATTAATTGACTCTACCGCACTTTCTTTGACTTTGGACGACTTTTTGTCCATCTTCAAAGTCGAACGGTGCCTTCTCCATCCACATCATTTACTACCACCAGTCTCTTTGAGATGATGCCAGGCCGACTCACAGTGGCGTAGCATCGCTAGTGGGAATGATGTGGGGGCGTTCAAGATTTTGATTTTATTTTAATTTTCAGTTCCTAAAATAATCACAAAATACTACATAATGTACGCATATAAACTTAAAACATAATAATAAATACTTACATAAATACATAAAATACTCAACTTAACATAAATAAATAAATAAATAGGGTGGCGCAACAGAGTGAGGAGCCCTTGGGCCTAACGCATTTCTCACAACCATGTCTTGTGAGGAAAATGGAGGGGACCTACTATTTTCTGCCGGTTCCGAACGGCTAATCGAGAAAGCGCTTTTCATGGCAATGAATACTAACGGAGGACTTGCCAATTCCTCGCGAAAGGCGATACCCGTGGAAAAACATTTTTGCCTCTGGTGGGATTCGAACTCGAACCTCTGGATTAACAGGCGGACATGCTATCCATCACACCACGGGTACCACTTAACTTAACTTAACATAAGCTACCTATAAACATACAATACCTAAATAAATACGCACACCAGAAATACCTAACGATACACTTGAACATAACATATAAATAAATAACTAAAATAAATAACACACACCATAAATATATATTAATAAATACTAAATACATAACTATAACAAATAAATACCTAAATACATAATATAAAAATAATCTACTTTCCACAAAAAAAAATTCCTACCCTACTGTCACTTCATTAATAATAAAGGCGACAGCAACTACCTCTGGCGGTGGTTGCAAAGCTAGTTTCACTAGCCATAGAGATACTCCGTACCCAATCTTCGCTTTCTCTTATTAGTGTCGGTGTGACGAGTGACACTTGTTTTGTTTACTTGTCGCATCGAAACTCTGGCTGGGTATTTCTAATATATTTATTCTATTTGTGTTATTGGATATTTAATAAAACATTTTGTGTCATTTTTCTTTTCTTTTTACTTTTTAGGTATTCTATCTTTGTTCAGGAACATTTGGCAGAAAAATTCCAGTCGACGTAGGATCAACAATTTCCCAGGTAAGTTTCTTTACGTTTTGTGTTCACTACTTCAACGCATTTTTTTTCTATATAGGTATCCGTAACAAACTGCTTCAGAACTGTTGAAAGTTTCTAATTATTTGCGTTTCTAATTATTTGAAGAAGCGAAATAAATTTAACGTAAACAAAAAAAAATTTTATTGTTCAAAAATTAATCGCTGAACACACTCTTCGCACGAAAAATTTCAAGTAATTTTTGATCACTGAATACGATCACTTTTGACAGCTGGAAACTCAGCGAAAATTCAGCGAGTGAGTGAACTGTCAAAAAAAAATTAAATTTGAAACGTCAAATAAATGTAAACAAATTTCAATTGCGTTCAATTAATCGGCCTTTTTACAATTTGATTGATTAAATTCTAATTTGAGATTAAAACAATCGAATTATTATTAGGTGCGTTTTTTTTCTCAAACCTATAAAGGCTTGATCAAATAGAGAAAAAAACACGATTTGGCAATTTGGTAGCACTATGTATTTGGCATATGACTTAAGCTTCAAAATAAATAAATAAAAAAAATTTAAACAGGCAAATAATAATTATCTCGAATTCCAAAACATACATTTGTTTTTCACGAGTACCACCATTCGAGAGTAAGTAGTAAGCCCTTCAATGTTGCTATATCTGACTGGGATCAGGGTGTACTAGAAGAACGATGAAAAGAAGATCTTCGGGAAAGGAAACAGCAAAGCAAAGATGTCTCTTAAAATCAAACACAACTGTTCCAAAACAATAAAGTCTTTTAATAATTCATATAAGTTTTACAACTGAATTAAATAATAAAAAAAAACGAAAAAAGAAAGTAGTGTTGTTGTCTCTCTATGAGCACTGATTGGACTATTTTTGAATGTTATGAGCTGCGAGAAGGCCATTTGGAAAAGAGAGGAAGTTTTTTCACCAACGGGTTTCTTTCTTGTCCTTTTACCACCAATTATATTTGAATCAGGATAAAATTTGCAAAAAGGTAACTTTTTCAGAAAAAGGATCGATATTTGTTTTTGGATTATTTTGAACAACTATCTCCGCCCTAATCATCGGTTCGGGAATCTATTTATTGAGCTTTGGCTGAGGTCGCATACAGATTGAATTTTTCAAAATCATTTGCATTTGGTTCGTTTTTGCTCTTATCAGTGCACTTTCGCTAAAACACATTGATCTGAGGAAACATCCTTCTTCCCTAGAATTCACCATGATTTTAATGTTCATAGCAGAGACGTGTGTTTTTGAGTGCCTTGAGTCTGGCAATCTTCTTGTTCAAGCACCAAAACCAGCTGCCCTTCGTCATCTGGGCAATTATTCTGTGTTTGATTGCTTACTTACAAGCAAACTTTTCTGGATCCCAGTGTCTGGGCACTGATGACAGAAAACAGGCTCTTCAATGAGGAGAACCCAAGCGTTGACGCAATGTTCTGGTTGCAGGATGCTTTTTCCAAGAAATATATATATCTGCAGTCTATGCCTC
The DNA here is from genome assembly GCA_949752695.1 of Melanostoma scalare. Taxonomy (NCBI): domain Eukaryota; kingdom Metazoa; phylum Arthropoda; class Insecta; order Diptera; family Syrphidae; genus Melanostoma; species Melanostoma scalare. The sequence goes on along the minus strand of OX456986.1, from coordinate 64,584,379 downwards.
GAAAGTGGGGAAACATCTCTGCACATTATATGATACCAGCAAAAGGAAACACAATTTTCATGTAATTGTAGAATAGAGCTACATAGTAGACATCCAGCATGCATATCTTGTTTCCGGGTACTGCCAGTTCATCTCAGACAATGGTGGTTCCGATGGAGATGAAAAGCATATACCTTCAATTATATTTACAAACAGGGCGCACTGATACTCGGCTCTGAAACAAGATTAAGAGAAAATTAATATATACGAAAAAAATCTTGAATTAACCATTACAGCTCAAGAAACTCCAGCGTCGCAGGTTCGCATCAAATGATGGTGTGTAGAATTTCAAATGTGAATCCTTTTCTCAGCTGATTTGTAACGTGTCCAGACTTTTGTAAATACTTTTTAGTCGTTACCACACTGAACAATGCCTGCCGGAATTGAGCTCTTAGTTTTGCAAACTCACACTGAAAACTAAATGAACTTGTAGCAGATGAACTTGCACTTAAGCTTGCAAGTGCCTCCCAGCATAAATTATTCGCCATATCCAAACGATCTATCACTAGGATAAGTTATAAGTTATAAGTATCACAGAGATCATAATGCTGAGACATATTTTCATATTACAAGCCATAGTTAAGTATGCCCTCAGCTTTTTAGCCATTTGGCTGATGCCTTAGAAGAAATGAAACTCATCCATCGATGCATGGTTTGCAAATTACAATTCGCGAAAAAAACCGAGCAGCCTGGAAATGTTCTCCATATCTTCAGATTAATAAGAGTTGTTAGAAAATGTAAAGTCCAACGAAAGTATTTTATCTTACCTCGAAGCAGATCTCTTTGGAATGAAACATCCCAGGAGTGACTGGAGCATAACAGCTAAGAGGATTTCAATGACCCTCGGCTCATCTTTTCCGTCACTGTCGAGAATTGAATTCAATTTCTTCAAACTTTGCGGAAGGCGTTCGGTAACTGGATTGCGAAAATCTCGTTTCCTCCATCCTCATCAGTATCGATTGCGTCCAGCTTAGGAGTAACTTTCCGTAGTTGAAACTTGGGGGAAGGTGCAGTGTTTCATACAAAAGCTGGATTAAATTGCAAATTTTATTCTAGAGAACGACAAGCGGCTTTTTTTATGATTAAGAATGAGAAATGTCATTTGGTACATTGGGTGCGTTCGTTGAGTTTGCATATTTCACATTTTTGTGAACTAAAATTTTGTCAAGTAACATGAATTTGTTAACAATTGTTGGCATGTGTATGAGTTTGTAGCTACACCGAACAGACCCAACGACAGCTTTCGCCATTTTCGATAACATTTCCAAAAAGTAGTTTGGTAGCACATTTTTTGTTATCGCGCTAAGGAAATAAGACCGAATGAATTATGAGGCTAAGGGAAGCCCAGATAGCTAAATTTTTGTTGTATTTAGCACGTAAATTTTTTTATGCCGTATAGGATTGAGAAAAAAAACGTACCTATTGTTTGAAAACGAATCGCGAAATTAGCTTGAGTGTGTGTATGCGAAATGTGACGATGACGGCGGCGGCGCGGTGATAAAGAAACGCAGTTGTTTAACACTAAGTAATTTATGTGCTTATATTATGTACTACGTGTTTGAACAATTTAATTTAAGCTTTAAGGTTCTCCCAAACCAAAGCGTTTTTGCCGTCGCGGCAGCGGCATTTGCAGTTGTCAAAATTATTTACACAGCTGCATATGAGAGTCCACACACTAACGCGGCGAAGAGCAGCGAAAGTCTCATACATGCAGCGTCTTCGCCGCTGCCGCTCTCATTTGTCAGTTAAAAAAAAAAAAAATAGGGTGGCGCAACAGAGCGAGGAGCCCCTGGGCCTAGCGCATTTCTCACAACCATCCCTTGTGAGGGAATGGAGGGGACCTACAATTTTCTGCCGGTTCCGGAGGACTTGCCAATTCCTCGCGAAAGGCGATACCCGTAGAAAAAACATTTTTGCCTCTGGTGGGATTCGAACTCGAACCTCTGGATTAACAGGCGGACATGATCATTTCATTCATTTTCATTTTCAATTCATTTTTATTTAACTTTTCTTATATCTACTTACATGCTAACAAAAATGTGTAAAACTAGCTTATGGTACTCTAGTACTAGGCGGGTACTCAAAATTATTCAATATCTTACTACTAATGCCTTTCGGCCTTAAAATACCTTATGAATTAAAAACTAGAACTAGTTAAAACTAAGAAAATTTTTAAAAACTTAGTTTTCATTATCATTCTTTTTTATGTTTTCTTAAAACTAATTAAAACTAATTAAAACTACTTAAATCTACTTAAAACTAGAGCAGCCACAGTAGCTTTTAGTTTTTATTTTTTTTTTTTCGGATTTTGTTTTTTTTTTGTTTGCCACTGTGCCCACCCCCTATACCCCAAGACTTACACGGTAAACCTGTGTAAGCCAGCCATTGGCGACTCGCTATCAATCTCAAATTCATGTTGTTGCTCCGAACACCACCAGAACATTTTCGACGTTTTAACAATGTCACGACGATTGCGATCTGAAACCGCCCTACTGAACCGGAGGAGCTCTACAGTTTCTCCGCCTGCTGCGGTGACGTCTCGGTTCTAAAGGAGCCGTCGTTCCACGGACTTACGGCAGACGTGGTAGATTAGCGCAACCGCCAATCTATCCTGAATCAACCCTACCATATCAAAATAGAGGAAAGCCTCCGGTGGGACAAATCCACTGAAGCGCGTTTTCTCCATATATTCAGTGTTGGGGTAATAAGCCCCAAAAATCAGGCCATTGGTCGAGGTCATCGCTCTTGCAGTGTGACCACGAGTCAGTTTTATAATGAAGTTGTCGATCCTGTTTATTTGAGCCCCGTTGTAAAGGACCTCATTGGGATAATATTTTTTGTACTCCGACTCTGGTGTTCTGTGCAATCCAAGACAGGTACGCAGACACTGTCTCTCAAACACCCGAATCTTTTCCATTTGAGACGCTGTAACATTGAACCACACGGGGCACCCATAGACAATCATTGGCCTTATGAGGGCCATGTAGCAAATTACCTTCACTCTGCTATCAAGTTGACTGCTGTGAAACAGTCACCTTGTCAGAGCAAAAGCTCCTCTGGCCCTGGTCAGAACCGCATCCATATGTTTGTTAAAATATAGATACTGATCTAGCCAGATGCTCAGGTATTTGACTACTACTTTGTTTGGCAGTGGGTGGCCATGTAGATCAACGATCACCAGCTTTCGCTAGTTTTTTCTCGTATCCCATGAGTCCCGAGCCAACGAGGTTCTGATCACAATTGTTTCCGATTTCTGGACGTTGATATTCAACTTCCAGTCATCGCAATATTGTTGGATATTATCGAAGTCACGCTGCAAAAGTATTCTGATGACTTCAATCTTTAGACCTGTTCTGTACGCAATAAGGTCGTCGGCGTACGCTATAGCATGGTGAAGAGAACCAATTAGATCGCCGGTGAAAATGCTAAATAATATAGGCGAATTCACCGCCCCCTGTTGTAGACCGTTCTGTATTTTAAAAGTTCTGGTAGAAGTTATATTGCAACTTTTCACAACAAACGTTCTACCATGAAGCATGTCATTCAGAATATATAGCAGTGGTTTACTCATGCCATATCTGATCAACTTATAGAAAAGACCGTCTAACCAAACGGTATCGAAAGCCTTCTCCAAGTCAACCAGACATGCACCCGTACACTGGTTTTTAGCTTTGTTCCATTGAATATCTGATACTAGTTTAGACGCGGCATGTGTGGTATCATGGCCCGCCTTAAAACCGAACTGATTTTCTGGAATAATATTATTGTCCTCAGCCCATGTGGACAGAGCTCTATTGAGAACTTTCTCGAATACCTTGCTGATACTCGGGAGAAGACTAATTGACCGGAGATTTGCTGGATTGGAACCATCCTTCCCTTTTTAAAGGAGAGGATGGACCACTGCCGTCTTCCAACGCACTGGATAATATGCATTATTCAGCGCATTGTTGAACAACGTGGTGTATATGTCCACCACTTCCGAAGGGAGGTTTCGCAGCACAACATTGGGTTGAAACCAGGATTCTCGGATCGCCAATGCGAGATCTCGTCTCTAAGAAAGAAGTGTCCAACGAAGGCTCTGTTCTCAAGGTCGTAATTCGGGCGAATGCACTCATTCACCTTATATACTTGCTCGAAAACAGCACCCACAGTCTCTACCTTCTCCTGAGCATCTTCCACTATAAAGTGGTCATCATCCAAGATGGCCTCACCCGGATCTATCCCTATTGTCATAAGTAAGTTTCTGTTCTCTGTCGTCCTTTGGAGTTTAATACCCTGAAGGTCATTTTGATCTTTTCTTCTAAAAATTTTATTTATTTCCGGAAACATACTCGGGTTGTTGGACTGTACAGCCCGAATTTTGTTGTTCCAGAAAATAGCTATAGATATTCTGTAATTTTCTTTTATTAACTGTTGGAGATTTTTGATCTGCGACTTCAGAGTTCTAATCTCCAAATCGTGTCGGTCAATAAACCTCCTGTGCAAGAGTTTGAGTCTTGACAGGAGTCTACTTTTTTGTTTGTAAAGTTCGTCTATTGTCGCGTTTCTGTACATGTTCGTACAGAAACGCGTAACGTGCAACGGATTGCATCCTCCATACGTTGCAGGTACCCATCGATCTCAACGTTCGACAGATTCTAGTTGCATGGTGGCGCAATACCGTTCGAACGAAGTTCCCTTGAGACGGCACCGGAAAAGTGCGGCCAACGTGTCTTACCGTAGTTGTAAGAGTGCGTCGGCACGTACTCCTCCAGTTCCACAAGGTCGTTCGGAAGCAGTATGACGGCGGCAAGTCCACAGTGGTCACTGTCGTACTCAACCGTCGTCAAACAATTTTTCGTCCGTCGAAGAATGTCGTCGGTTAGTTTAAGTCTTGAGTCTAAAAGCAATAGATCCAAATAATAGCCACTTCGAGGATACGAAGGCCTGTCAGTAGCCAGCAGATCGACTTTACACTCAATGCTGTGGAGCCCCAGCCAATTGAATAGCTGGGTCCCCCTTGGATTGGCTAATTGATTTCCCCAATCTTGGTGTTTAGCATTGTAATCACCGGCCAAAAGGAAATAATTTTCTTCTGAGTTCAGTTTCAGAGTTCGAAAAAGTGATTCGAGCTCTGTTATAAAACATGAGGGTTGAGAAGCCTCCGGCGCATAGATCGCGACCACATACAAGCGCCTACCCCGTTGGAGAGGGATGCACACGATACACGTTTCAAGCAACTGGAATCGGCGTACTTCACCACTATATATTACCTTATGAGCAATGCCCTTACGTATGAAGATCGCAACCCCACCCTCGAAAGTGGAGTTGGGTCGGTCCCTCTTTACGATATTGTAATTATTATTCGTCAAATTGTGATGCTGGTTTAGCCTAGTTTCGCTAGCCATACATACATCAGGACGTTGGTCTTTTAACAACTCAGAGAAGTTGGCTCGTCGTTCTACCCTAACTAGCGAATTCACATTCACGGCTAGGATCTTGAAAGGCCTCTCCGGCAGCGCGCCCGTTAACCCAAAAATTGCGCAAGCGAAGGCACTGCACGGTAAATCAAATCCACCCTACGCGCCTGCTCACTTATTTGCCGTGATAGTTCACTCATTTGTGCCTGAATGACACGCAGAGCTACCATCACCTCTGACTTCACAGTAGCAGCCTTAGACACAGATGGCTGTCTGGCCGCTTTCTGAGGAGGCTGTACCGTTTTCCCAGCCCCCCACGCCATTTGGGCGTAAGAGACTTCGGGAACGACGGCCCTTGGAATTGGTACGGCTGTTTGCCTCATCCTTAGTTGCTGTTGGAGCAGCTTTTTTTGATTTTTTAATAATCTGGTATCGAGGACAACCCCGATAATTAGCAGGGTGCCCATCTCCACCACAGAGAACGCACTTCAGTAGGGTCTTGTCTTCGACCCTTGTCTCACCGAGCTTACACTCTTTGTCTTTGTGGTTCTCTCCACACTTGACGCACCTCGACTGCATTTGGCAGTTGAATGCGGCGTGACCGAACCGTTGGCAACGAAGACATTGTAAAATGTCCCCGTTCCTGTTTAATTTTTCCCATCTTACCATCTGGTAGTCCAGGACGGAGATTTTCCTTAGACTCTCCAGACGGCTATTGGGTGATAAAGTGACGAGGAACATCGGCAATAGCCACTTCTCCCGTCTTGCCTTGCCCGTGGTGAACGACTTGACCCCGATGAACTCGAGATCGTCGCCCGCCAACCTGCGGAGTTCAACTAAGAGCTCCTCTGGATCAGAGGTAGGCTCTACCCCTTTAAGTAACATGCTTTTGGGTTTCTCCTCTTTGGGAGCAAAAGTAAAATGTTCGGTGGCTGTCACTTTCAACAACTCCCGAATGATCTTATGGTCACCAATGTTTTCACATTGGATCGCATGCCGATCTTGACCTAATCTTTTTATAGTAAATTTATCGCCAATGGCGGACTTACATATGTTTTTCGTTGCTTGCAACTCCATTTTTAGGGTGTTAATAATTATAATATTTAGTAACAGAGCCGTCTGCCATAGCTCTAGTAAAATAATTTTAAACGACTTATTGAATGAAAACGAATATTTTAAAATCTTATCTTATAACGTATCAGGTCTGTCCAATAAATCCTTATTTAATGAATTTTATAATTTTGTAAATAGTTTCGACTTAGTTTTTTTGTATGAAACTTTTATAACAGAAAATAACTATGCAAGTATTGAAAACAAGCTAATAGACTTTAAGTTTATATGGATCCCTTCAATACGCAATCATACACGAGGAAGAGCAAGTGGAGGATGCTTCTTTGGGGTAAAGAAAAAACTAGTAAGCCTAAAATGCGAGTTTCGTAATCACAATGACTCAACGTACGTTCATTTAGAAATAGAAAACAAAATACTTTTGATACTTCCTGTACCTAAATTGCAATAATTGGGAAGATGATTTTGAAAGATTAATGGACACATTTAACACTTTTAGTACTTCTAACGTTATGCTCATTGGTGACCTGAATGCAAGAATTGGACAAGATGGGGGACTGATGAATGAAGTTAAGGGAATATGCAGGCAATCCAAAGACACAATTAGTAATGCAAGAGGGAAAAAACTGATGGAATCATGTGATTCTCTAAAACTTCGAATTCTTAATAGAACGAGTTTAAGCGATGCTGCGGGAAATCGTACTTTTGTTGCTGGACAAGGGTCATCTGTGATTGACTATTCTATCATAGGTGAAGACTGGGAGCCGTTTGTGACAGACTTCGAGGTAAAAGAATTCCCGTACTCAGATCACCTGCCACTAGCTGTAACTTTCCAACGGGCTGTACTGACAATTGATGAGATCTTGAACAATTTGTCATTATTGCCAAGACTCTATTGGCATCCCTCAAAAGCATTGACGTATAAGCAGCGACTAGACATCAATCTTCAAGAACACCAAAATGCAGACTTTAACTCTTTGGAAAATATTGTGAATGAATCTTATCCTCACCAAAAGAGGAGTGAAAAAAGTAATAGACCAGGTAACGAGCCATGGTTTGATGATGAATGTCAAAAGCTTCGGAAAATCTCGTTTGCATGGTTGAGGAACTTCCGAAGATCTTCTCATCGGTTTTTTAAAAATAACTACATAGAAGCTAACAGAATGTTTAAAGAACTATGCAAAACAAAAAAAAAAGAATATATGAGGAACGGCAAGCTTTTAGACTTGCAAATTGCAAAAATTCAAGTGAATTTTGGAAACTGGTCTGGGAATTAAATGGCAAGAGATTTGCTGTACCCAAAAATCTGGATGCAACTGTGCTACGCACACACTTTAAGGATTTACTAAATCCCATTACGGCACCAAAAATTTGGCATTATGCGTCACCTCGATTTTCCAGTGAAGTCTTAGATTCTACATTCACTCTAAGTGAATTAGAACAAACGTTGGGATGTCTAAAGGATGGAAAATCTGCAGGTACGAACGGTATTCCAGTTGAGCTGTATAAATACGGAACTGTAGCACTTAAAGATCGCCTGGTTACACTTTTCAATAAATTTTTTTTTTTCTTTTATAATTAACGCGCACATCAAGGGGTTATGACTACCCTTATAATGATGTAGAACACAGTGCGAGCATTTAGGAAAATAGGAGAGGATTTGAAAGGAGACACCGATGCACGTTGCTTTTGAACCTTTTTGAATCGTAATGAAGGGGAAATACAGAGCCAGGTAAAGCATTCCACACTCGGGTGGTGCGACTGAAATACGAATCTCTATACTTGACTGTACGTCCGAAGTTGGGCTCAAGGTAAAATTGATGAGCATTCCTAGCGAGGCGGGTGTTGCGGCTAAATTGTTTCAGGGGAGGAATGCAACTGGCTATTTCACTAGAGCACTGTTTGTAAAAAAAGCGATAAAAGAGAGTGAGACAGGTAACATTTCGACGATGTTCAAGAGAATCAATCGATTCTACGATTGAACTATCACCTATCAATCTTAACGCTCTTTTTTGTACCCTATCAAGCAGATGCAAAGATGTTTGAGCGGCACCTGACCAGATATGGGAGTTATACTCCAGTTTTGGGCGGATGAAGGCCTTATAAATTGTAGCCAGATCAGAAGGGGTGAAGAACTTCCTGCATCGTCTCAAGAAACCTAAGCATTTAGCAGCGTTTTTGGCGACTTCAAATATGTGGTCGTTCCAACGAAGATCATCGTTTACACACATACCAAGTACTGACAGCTTTTCGGTTTCTTCGATGCAGGTACCATTCATGGATAATGGCAATGGGGGAATGTTAAGCTTCAGAGACAAGAGACAGCATTGAATTCTACTCGGTTCATAAGACCCCATGCAATAATGCTGTCAAGGTCAGAATTCAATGAGCTTATCATACGCAACCGTTCCAGTTCCACATCCGAAGAGCAGGGACGTGAATTTGGAAACGAATATGAAAAGCTGAGGGTCGAGTCGTCAGCAAAACAGTTAAGCGGATTAGAAGTTTCAGACAAGAGATCATTAATAAAAATGAGGAAGAGAGTCGGAGATAAAACGGAGCCCTGGGGCACACCAGCATTTATGAAATGGGTATCAGACTTGAAGCCATCCAACACAACTTGTATTGAACGGTCGGAAAGGTAATTTCTAACCCAACGAAGAAGAGACTCATCGATACCAAAAGCACGCATTTTCGATAAAAGAGCCTGGTGCCAGACTCTATCGAATGCTTTAGAAATATCAAGCGCAATTATCTTACTTTCTCCAAAACAATGTAAAGATTGGTTCCACTTTTCGGTGAGATAAGCCATCAAATCACCAGTGGACCGTTTGCTACGAAAGCCGTACTGACGGTCATTAAGAAGCTTTCGTTCTTCAAGATATTTCATAAGTTGACGGTTTATCAACGTTTCCATGACCTTGGAAAGAAGGGACGTAAGTGCGATTGGACGGTAATTGGAAGGGGAGGAAGATTCGCCTTTTTTAGGGACCGACTGGACAAATGCAGTTTTCCATCTGCTCGGAAAAATCCCAGCAGAATAGGAAAGATGGAAAAGTTTACGCAGTGGTTTTGCCAACGTAGAAGAACACCTCTTCAGAATAACGGCGGGGATACCATCTGGACCAGCGGATTTATGTATGTTGAGATCTTTAAGGACTCTCGCAACCGAGCGAGTTCAAAAAAATATCTGCTTCATCAAAGAATTTGCAGACTCGAGCTCAGGTGGAGCCAATATGCTATGAGGAAGTGTCGAGTTGGCAGCAAATTGAGCTGCCAGCAAAATTGCTTTGTCGATGGAGCTGACATACGGAGAGTCATTGAAGACGAGCGTTGGGACCGATGACGTGGTCGAATTCTTAATGTTCTTCACAAAAGACCAAAAGTTTTTACTTCCTTTTGGACACAATAGTATTTTTTGCCTTACTTTTTGGTCATGTAAAAACTTAGCCCTTTGTATCTGAGCATTACAGCTATTTTTGGCCCGTTTGAACAAATTTCGGTTTTCTACAGTGGGGTTATCTTTAAATTTGCGAAAACTACTTTCTCGATCCCTAATCGCCTCTTTACAGCTTGAATCAAACCACGAATTTTCTTTGGGGATGATACTTTTTGTTCTGTGAGGAACAAAATTTCTCATGCCGTTGAGAATTACGTTAGATATCATATCAGCTGATGCATCAACGTTTCCGTCGAGAAAGCACAATGACCAATTAAAATTTCGAAAGAAATTATTCAGTCCGTCCCAATTAGCTTTCTCGTATTGCCACACAGTTCTTTTGGGGACTTTATCTTTTTTTACCGTGACGGAAGACGAAAAATCTACCGATATGACACAATGGTCCGATTTGCCTAAAGGAGATGATACTATAACCCTATATTTTTTGGGATGAGAAGTGAGAAATAAGTCTAGAGTGTTGGCCGCATGGCCTTCAATATCTGGAACCCGAGTGGGCTCATCAACAAGTTGAGTTAATTCGTTAAACTCAGCGAAGATCTCAACATATTTTCCTTGGGGTGTTGTCTGGCCAGAATGTCGAAGCCAACCTGAATTGTGTACATTGAAATCGCCCGCAATTGCGATTTCAGTGTGAGGATAAAGGGAAACAATTCTTATTATGGATTCAGATAGCGCATCAAACTCGTTAGAGGTTGAATTACTATCCAAATAGGGGCTTCTGTACATAAAACAATAGTGAATGATATGCTTACGGACAGTGAATTTTAACCACATGAAATTAAAGTTCGTATTAGAACAGAGGCCGTATTGTGGTAGAAGTTGGTAAGCAATATCATTCCGAACATATACGGCGAGGCCATGGGAAGAAAAGAATAATGGCACTAAGCTATATCCAGGCAGGTTGAACTCTGAGGGATCAGAATCAACACCCACCTGTGTTTCACTCAGTGCCAAAACAGCTGGCCTGCATTTTGCAGTGTGGGCGTACACAGCAAAGAAATTCGATCGCAACCCCCTAATGTTGCTAAAATCGACCCGAAATTTACCCGACATTACAATTCACAAAAACACACAAAACAAAATATCGAACGCAGACGCTATCTAAGTATAATCAACAAGCGCATATCTCGATAGAAAACCAAACCAAATTACTAGCGGGGTTATGCCCAGCCAGCAACTTGATTTGATTCACCAACGGGATCAACACCGTTGATCAACTATCCGCCTAGCAAACCCACAGCCTCATTGCCTGCACACACTGCCTCGATGCGATAACGAAATATCGATTAGAAGAAATGTGTGCAGCCAACAAGACTATGCGAGTGGTGTGGGGGAGGAGAAGATAAGAAGGTGGGCACTAGTGTTTGGTCTATTGCAGGTTCTTTTTTTTTTTTTGGATTAATTTTCACAGCACAGGCACAGCGCACTGAATAGTTTTTGCACGAGAGTTTTTTTTTTTTTTTGCGGCGGCACGGAAGGAAATTTAATAGATTTGTATTTTGTTATTATTGTTTGATTGATTTCTTTTTTTTCTTAATATATTTTTTTTTTTTCTTATTTTGAATTTTTTGTGTGGAGGAAGGAGTAGCACGGAATTTAATTTTGCGGTCACTTCGCGCGGCGCGTGTTTGCGCGTTCGATAATTGATCGGAACTGAAAGTTATGGAAGGAGATATAATAGTTAAGGAATTTCAGGATGCAATTATATTCCCAATCCACAAAAAGGGATCAGTGATGGAAGCTTCGAACTACCGTGGAATTTCTTTTCTTAACGCAACGTATAAGATTTTTACAACGATGTTGCATAAGCGGCTTTTAACCTGGATAGAAGCTGGGAAAGTTTTAAAAGAATTTCAAGCTGGCTTTAGATCAGGCTATTCCACCATTGATAATATCTTCATTCTAAAAAGTTTAGCGGAGAGCTTTAGCACGCAAAATAGAAAACTGTATGTTTTCTTCGTCGACCTCAAAGCTGCGACACAATTAATCGGGGAGCCTTATTTTATAAGTTGTATGGCTTAGGAGTATCACTCAAATTCGGTCGTGTGCTCGAAGAGTTGTACAAAGGTACTCAGTCGGCAGTGTGGAATGGTGCTCAACTTTCAGAATGGTTTGATACATCAAGAGGAGTGAGGCAAGGATGTACATTAAGCCCGACCTTGTTTGCGCTTTTCGTCAATGACTTCGTTGACCACCTTCCTGGTGGCGTTGATTTCGCAGGAGTTTGTATCAAAGCATTATTATTTGCGGACGATATAGTTATGTTCGCTTATTCCCCAGAAACTCTGCAACTCATGATGAATAGATTATACCACTATTGCAGTTTATGGAACTTAATTGTGAACACACAAAAGTCAAAAGTTATGGTTTTCAAAAAAGGTGGAGGTCGATATGCCTCGAATGAAAGATGGACGTATAACGGCGAGACTATTGAATGCGTCAGCGAATACAAATATCTTGGCGTAATCTTTTCAAGAAATTTGAGCATGGAAAAACAATTGGCAAAAAAACAGCAAAAAGAACTGAAAGAAAAGAAACTGCCATCAATATATCGTGGAAAAGATGTTTTATGAACGGTAACATTGCGCATAGCAGCAAATTCAAAGTATTTGAAGCGGTGGCTGAAAGTATACTTCTGTATGGTTGTCAAGTGTGGGGTTGCAAAAAGTATAACACTGCAGACAAACTTTTAACACACTACGTTAAGAAAATATTTCGCCTACCTTCGAATACGCTGGATTACGTTCTCATGTTAGAAACAGGACTATCTCCTCTTTTCATCAAAACATTGAAACTGCAAGCTGACTATCTTCTGAATGTCATCAAGATGCCTGAGTCCCGTTTGGTTAAGAAGGTGGTTCTTAAAGCTATTCAGGAGAATAAAAGCTTTTGCAGAGAGTGGTCAAGACTAGCGGAAAGTTGTAATCTCAATTTAACTCTAAACATTGAAAACATATCGAATTGTAAAGCCATCCTGTACGAAGTAATGTCGAAGATGGACGAAAAGTTCAGAGCCAAATATGTGCAAGAAGCTTCAAATTCCCTATATAGGCGAATATAAAGCAGGCGAAACCATAATCTGGAAGACAGAAACTATTTCCGTGACGAGAATAGTATAAGCGCAATCTCAACAATGACCAGACTTCGTAGTGAACTACTCAACCTTAACTTCATACCACACAGACCAGATTTACCGTTGGAGTGCAGTATCTGTAACTTAAGGGAAAGGGAAGACATTTTTCATTTCGTAGGGAAGTGTCCAACTCTAAGAGAATCCAGAAGAAGTATCCTTGCAAGTGACTTTTTGTCTGAAGAAGAAGTTCTTACAGAACTAAATGAGATGAATGTAGGCAAATTGTGTAAGTATTGCAAAATCGCCCTAAGGTACAGAGAAAGAATAATTAATCAAAACTTCTGAACTAATTTTTATTTGTATACGTGTATATTTTTCCTTTGAATCAAATCAAATTGTGATAACATAGCTTAATATTTCAAAATATAACTTTTATGTCAATCTGGCAGACGGCAAAAAATGACATGTCATAGTGAATTCGTAAAAAAACTTATTGTAAAAAAATCTAATTGTTAATTTAATAAAATTTGTACCTATCTATCTATCTATCTATCTATCTACTTGCTTTACCGATTCCGAGAAGATTTAAGGTTTTTGTTCCTTTCGCAGCTTCAATTTTTGTGCAAGCTCTTCAGCTACAAAATTGATTTGCGAGCCTGAATCAAGTAACGCTCGAGCTAGCGTATATTCACCACTACTGCCTTTAATTTGAACAAAAGCAGTAGCGAGAATAACTTGATCTTTTGAAACTGAGGCAAGCATAGCTTGAAAGCTCGAAGCTCCTTTTGATGGTGTGCTATTGAACGTAGTTTGATATTGGTGCAATAATGTGTGATGCGATTTATTACAAACACTGCACATAGTTAATTTGCACTTTGAAACTGTGTGTCATTTTCGAAGGCAGTTTATGCAAACAGGCACACTTTTCGCGAACTCAAATCGTTGCATCACAAGTATTGAAGCATAGGTTTGGCATGTCGTAATAAAATGATCGTTTGAATTGCTGTATAAGCATTTCGATTTATTTGCTTGTTGTCTTACACAAGCAAGCGAAGCCCTTTGGTTTCTGTTATGGTTCATCTCATGTTTTGGTTTTGATGACCTATCAGAAATTTTATTCTTTGAAGACGATGCTTCTTCAGCTGAAAGATGCTGATATCGCTTATTCAGCGCGGCTTCACAGTCACTCCATAAAGGAAGTGTACTGAAATCTAGTTGCTCTTCCTACTTTGATCTTGTCATCGAATCAACCTTTGACATTACTAAATGAATTATGATCGCGTTTGTGATATTCTTTTCATCACCAAGCGAAAGAAGCGAATCATAAACTTCGGAAACAGTGTCTATCATGCTGCGCAATGCAGAAGCTGATGGCTTTTGAATTTCTTTTAGTTCGAAAAGAGTAGACACATTGTCGAAAAATATAAGGCAATTATTGTCATAAACCTTTTTTAAACTTGCTAAAGCTTTTGGATAATTTTGTTCCGTTATTTGGAAAGCTTTAACTGTTCCTAAAGCTTCACCCGATAAACATGATATTAAATGATTGAACTTTTCAATATCGGGAAGCATTGGATCATTGTCTACTAGACTCTCAAAAAGGCTAATAGAATTTTTGTATTCTTAATATTTCCCACTGAATTTCGGGAGAGACATTTTTGGAAGGCGCTAGTGATGTGGATTACTAAAAGAATATTCAATTCCACTTGGTTTACGACCCTTATTTACTTTAGATACAAGTTAAGCTTTTGCACTGACGCAAATGTCTTCTAACTCTCCGCGGAATACGTCGCTATGATCAGCTGATTCAATCTCAGTTTGACAGACCATGATCTGATCGACGTATGAACTTAAAATATCTAACCGACATTCCAATTATATCGGATTAAGTGATATCGTTTTTTCCTCTAAAGCCTTTCTAATTCGCACAATATTATTTTTAAGAACTTGTCGCTGATGTCTTAATTGTTCTACTTCTGCGTTTTGTTTAGGTGAAGCCTGCCGTTTCTTGCTCGTCACTTTGATGAACTCTTTGTTAAACTTCGCTTAAAAACTTTCGAAATAAATTTCTTTCCAAAAATAAGTTTATCTGGAAATTGTTCGATTTGCCACAGTTTAAGAATTAAATATTTGGAAGTCGTTGAAAAATTAATTTATTTTCATACGAAAATTCCACGAAAACGAAAATAAATTTCAATAAACTTGTAATATGGAAGGGGTATGAGGGATTTGGAAAGGTAGTTGGATGAAGGAAGGGATTGGGATAGGTAAAGGATTGGGATAGGTAAAGGCAAAAAGATATGGTAGGAAAGGAATATGGGAAAGGAAAGGAAAGGATGAGGAAAAGTGAAAAGAAAAGAAAGGAAACAGAAATCGGAAAAGGAAGGGAAAAGGAAGTGTCGTGACGAAGGGACCTGGCACGTTCAACTCGCCGGATTAGGGGGGATCTTGTCCCTTCGACAGACGGAAACCACATTACAAAACATAAATCGTGTCAATAAACCACCACCACAAAAACCTTACCACACTTCAGGCACTGCATGGTGAAGTCGCAGTGAAACCTGTAGCCCAACCAACCATGGAACTCGGTTGGCCATGTTATCGAGTTCCCCGAAGGCGATCACTGGTGTCAGGCGAGACCAATCACCAACAATGCGTCGCCAACCTCCTCATCCCATCGCCATCCTCATCGTCGGTACAAAAGAAAAACCTATGTTTCAAACCATCGGCGTGATGAACATATTTCTTTTAAACAAAAACTAACAAACAGAAAATGAAAACCTAAACTCAAAACGAAAAATAAACAACTCAAATGAACTGACCAAAAATGAATCAAAACTCTAAACAATGCAAAACACTAACCATAAAATAATAAATTAACAGAAAAGAAAAAATAAATAACGAAAATCCTGAAACTAATCCTTAATCCTATTCCTATATTGTTTTTGTGTTTTTTTTTATGTTTTTAAGTTTTTTTATTTTTATGTTTTTATGTTTTTTTGTGTGTATTTTTATGATTCTTAGTACTTTTATAATATTTGAGTATTTTTATAATTTTGTCTAAATTTCTCTTGTGTTTTTGTATTACTCTTTTGTAGTTTAATCGTTTTTGTATTCTTGTGTTATTACTGTCGTTTCTTGACTAACCTTTTTATATCTTTGTTTTCTGGGTCTCTTTGAGTCGCAACCGATCTTTATCCCCTTGGCTACATTGGGATTGCTTTCACCCACTTACTTTTAATCCTGCCTAAAAGGAGCTCCCTGTAGCGGATATGGCCGCAACGTGGCCTCGTAAAAACCTCAAAATAGCCTAAGCACAGATAAGGATGACGATTGCAGGCTCACACCAAAGAAAATTCACAAAAAACCCACAAAATCGACACGCTCAAAAAAGAAAATGTCAACAAAAGAAGGTGCAAAAATTAACAAAATGGTATGAAAAAATTAATGAAAAGGTATAAAAAAACTATAAAATGTAAAATAAATATTAAAACTACAAAAAAAAAACGAAATAAATAAATAAATAAAAAAAAAAAATCACGCCGAGAACACTTAAACTAATATCAGCGACACTGGAACAATTTTTTATGCTGGGGTCCTGAAGGCGCTTGCCACCTCAGGCCGGACCTGACTTGCACTCAGCTACTTGTACCATGTATTGTTTTTGTATTTTATATTGTTCGTACTATGGCGAACATACCTATGCTTTTCTTGCACGAATTAATTTAATTGTGTAAATAAATGTAAACAAATTTCTATCCACGGCTCTGGGATCTAATTACGATTTTACTTGGTAGCCTGGGTACCCACAGGCTCGTATTCAGTTACTAAGATTTATTTTCTCGTTCGTATGTTTTTCCCTTTATCTTATGAGTTCTTTTCTTATCCAGATTAAATTTGTCGAATATGTTTGACTCCCAAAAAAAATCCACTTCATAATCGCACTAAGAAATTTGAATTTAAACTTACCCGCGGGATGTGCAATTAATGCCTGTACAAATATACATATGTGTACCTATGTATTCGCTGGCCTTATTTTGTATTTGCTTCTCCCTTTTTTTTACACTATTTGCTATTATATTAGAAAACTAATTAAAAATCTACACCGCTTATAATATATTAAATTATAAAGCTGTACATACATTAATCGCATAAAATTTAAAAAAAAAAGAGGAAAATTAATTGACTCTTCCGCACTTTCTTTGACTTTGGACGACTTTTTGTCCATCTTCAAAGTCGAACGGTGCCTTCTCCATCCACATCATTTACTACCACCAGTCTCTTTGAGATGATGCCAGGCCGACTCACAGTGGCGTAGCATCGCTAGTGGGAATGATGTGGGGGCGTTCAAGATTTTGATTTTATTTTAATTTTCAGTTCCTAAAATAATCACAAAATACTACATAATGTACGCATATAAACTTAAAACATAATAATAAATACTTACATAAATACATAAAATACTCAACTTAACATAAGCTACCTATAAACATACAATACCTGTTGGAGAACGACTTTTTGAAGAATAACGAATTAAAAAACTATATTTTTTAGCAATCTTTATGTATAGTTTTATTTCAATGACAGACAGAGTAATTGATAAATAATTGATTACTTTAAAATTTATAATTCTGTTTCTTGGCGTGTCTAAATCGTTCTGGCGTTTCGTCCAGACGTTTTCCTTTTTTAAAAATGTACTTAACGAACCTTCGTTGTAGTTTGTTTCAGCGGCAGATGTTCTCGTCGAAAAAGGCTCAGATGGTGGTGTCAAAAGGAATAGTGATTCCAAATTACGTCGTATTGGTCAGCATCGCTAACACTCCCCCCTGTAAGACGAAGTAGATCCTTGAGTCTTATCATCCATTTCAGCGGTGTTACTGACATCCAAGACGGCTAACTTCACTACGGGCCTGACATAGATGCCTGTTAAGGTTCTCACGGTTGCTTGTCTCACCTGGTTGTCCTTGCCGATTACGGTGTCCAGAACTATTCCTTTTGGCCAGGAGCTCCTGGGAAGGTCTGAGTCGATGATGATGACGATGTCGCCCTTTTCCACAGGCCGTGAAGGTTGAAACCATTTTGTTCTCCTCGTCAAGGTGGGCAAAGACTCCCGGATCCAACGCCGCCAGAAAGAGTTCGCTATTTGTTGAGTTCTGGCCCAGCTCTTTATTAAGATCGCTCCTTCATCAGTAAAATCACCAACAGGTTTCGCTCCACTAGACGATCCCAGCAAGAAATGGTTCGGGGTCAGCACTTCATCTCCTTCTGAACTGAGAGGTACATATGTTAATGGACGAGCGTTTATTATCATTTCCACTTCCAACAATCTACTAAGTAATTCCTCCTCGGTTGGTGTTTTCGTCTTAAGGATTTCGGAGAGAACTGTTTTCACTGAGCGTACGAGACGCTCCCAGCAACCTCCCATATGTGGTGATGCTGAGGGTATGAACTTCCACTGGGTCGAGGAATCTATGAAATGTTGTGCTATCGCGTCATGATTTAATTTTTGGTAGGCCTCCCTCAATTCCCTACTAGCTCCTCGGAAGTTGGTACCGTTATCGCTGTGTATTTCCAGTGGAATTCCTCTCCTGGCGATGAAACGTCTCAAACTGAGTATGCATGAGTCCGACGACAATGATGCTGCAAGCTCAAGGTGAATTGCCCTTGTAGTTAGGCATGTCACCAAAACTCCCCATCGTTTCTCCTGGCGTCTTCCAATCTTGATTTTCATGGGACCAAAATAATCAATGCCGATGTAGGAGAATGGCCGTGTGAATGAAGCCAGTCGTGATGGTGGATGTGATGACATCTCAGGTGGTATCGGAACAGCGCGATGGTTTTTACAGCGTTGGCATTTTTCTCCTGCTTTCTTTACTGCAGCTCTAAGTCTCGGAATATAAAAACGTTGTTGTAACTCGTTTATGATCGTTTCTTGGTTTGAATGGCAGTACTTGATGTGATAATAGCTGACGACGAGTGCTGTGATTGCATTTGGGTATGGAAGTATTATTGGCCTCTTAGCGTCCTGAGAAGCTGCCACTGATGCATCAATGCGTCCACGGATTCGAAGCACTTCCTTTTCATCTAGGTATGGGCTCAATCGGTACAGCACACTTTGTGGACTTAACGGCTTGTCTTCTTTTAGTCTCTTTATATCATCTGCATAGGATTCAACTTGTGCTTGTCGAAATAGAAGCCACTCAGACTTAGCATATTCTGCTGATGTCAGGCTTCCAATAATTCCTGAAAGATTCTTAGAAATGTTTTTTAAGTTAGCTACGTACCGAAAAATGAATGCACATGTCTTGATGATTTTCTTCCAGTCTGAAAATCTATTAGCGTCTATAATTGTTGGGTGCGAGTCCTTGTGGATATGCATTACGCAAGATTTCAATTCTTTTGTTGTTTCAGCTTCCAAAGGATGACTGGGCCAATTATCTTTCGCCTCGTACAAAAATTCTGGTCCAGAGTACCAACTGCTGCTCGATTGAAGATCAGGAGGTGGCTTCCATTTCGTTGCAGCATCTGCTGCGTTAAGCTATGACGGTAGCCAATTCCATTCCATAATGTCTGAGCTTTCGAGGATCTCACCAACACGAAAGGCAACGTACTGACGATACTTTCGTTGGTCTGAATGCAGCCAAGCCATAACGACCCTCGAATCTGTCCAAAAATGTTTCGATTTTATTTTTAGTGTGAGTGAGCTTTGGATTGATGTAGCTAGTCGAACTCCTAATAGAGCTGCTTCCAACTCCATTCTTGGTATGGATAAGATCTTTAAAGGGGCTACTCTTGTTTTCGCTGAAGCCAGACTGCACTTCACTGTATTGTCGTTCTCAATACGAATATAAGCCACAGCAGCGTATGCACTATCGCTCGCATCCACAAATACATGAAGTTGGATATTGTTGTCCTACTTTGATGTGATTTTACCAAAGCATCGAGGAATGTGAATGTTTTGTACTTGGTGTAACCAATTTCTCCACTTCACCAGTTGTTCTGTCTGAATCGGATCGTCCCAGTCGATATTCGACCTCCAGATATCTTGAAGGATGATTTTTGCGTATATCAAAAAATGGGCCAGCAAACCGAGCGGATCATAGATGGACATAAGTACACGAAGGACTTCTCGTTTGGTTGGTATTTTCTGACCAGTTAGTATGTCTTTATTTTTTCCTTCGAATGCAATGGCGAAAGTAAACGTATCTGTTATAGTTGACCACCACATGCCTAACACTTTGACTTTCTCAGTTCCTGGTTCAGTCGAGATGTTTAAATTCTTCTTGGTGACCTCTGGGTTGTTGAACTTTTCCATAAATTTACCTGAGTTTGAGAGCCAATGGTGTATTTCAAATCCTCCCCGCCTGTGAATGTATCGCACTTCTTCGGCCAGTCTAATCGCTTCTGCATCTGTATCGACACTATCGAGAAGATCATCAACGTAGTGGTTCTTAATAATTGCCTCAGTTGCTCTAGGGAAGTTATTTTTAAATTTCATTGCGTTTAAATTCTTTATGAACTGTGCGCTACTGGGAGAGCATGTGGCTCCAAACGTCATGACCTGCATGCAGTATGTATCAGGTGTGACATCCGTCTCATTAGTTCGCCATAGAAATAGCTGCGACTGTTGGTCTTCTTCCCTGATGATAACCTGATGAAACATCTCTCTGATATCTCCGCAGATAGCTATGAGTCCTTGACGAAATCGCAAAAGAAAAGATGTCAGTGTCGGCAACTGGTCGGGTCCTTTCAACAACATATCATTTAGAGATATGCCATTTACTTTTGCGGCAGCATCCCACACGATGCGAACTTTCCCTGGTTTGTTGGGGTTGGATACAGGAAAAATAGGTAGGTACCATCTTCGAGGGTGAGGCACACTCAATTCTTTTTCATTTAATTTCCTGATATAACCCTTCTCAATGTGGTCTGTGATACGTTGTTGAATAGTTTCTCTTAGATTTGGATCTCTAGCTAGCCTTTTTTCCAAACACAGTAACCGTCTGTGAGCCATTGCACTACTATCCGGGAGATCAAATGACGTATATCTCCACAATAATCCGGTCTCATATCGACATCCTTTGCGCCGTGTGGTTGATTGCAAGAGGTCCAAGGCTTGTTGATCGTCTTTAGAAATATTTATTTTTTCTGGATCTTCAACTCCTTCCCTTTCTAGCGCAAAGTAGCTCTTAACCAGTTGGTGAAGATTTTGATCATTTTCTTGTTGGCATTCGCATAAGTGAAGATGGTATTGTTTTGTTCTATCGAAATGAGATTCCTTTTTGCATGGTCCACAGACGGTCCAGCCGAGCCTTGTTTTTGAAGCTATCGGCTCATCGGTGCACCCTTCTCTGAATTTTATTGGAAGAGCTAAGCGCCAATTATTGAGTCCGATCAAAATCCTTGGAACAGCTTTATTGTAGGATTTTATTGGGATGCCTTTTAAATGATGGAATCTTCTGGCCAGCTGGTCTGCGTCAACACTTTGAATCGGTAGATTCAGATCGCGTACAGTGTGAACATTTGCAATTTTATATTGGCGACTCTTATTTGAGATTCCGGATATCGTTATCGACATTCTTCTAGACTCCTTTTCTGATCAATCCGTGTCACCGGTCCACTTCAGAAGATGTAGTTCTTCCGCAATGCACTCATCCATTAAGGTTAGAGAAGAGCCCTCATCAAGAAATGCGAAGGTTTCGATTTTCAGCTCTCCATTCCATATCACGACCGGAATTACCCTGAAGAGAACACACACCTCGTCATCTAGTCTCGAGTGCTGATTAACAATAAAAGTTATTTTGGGGCGTTGTTCTGAGAGGCCACTATTCTCAGTGTTGACATTGTGTAGCAATGGGTGGTGTTTTCGAAGGCAATTATTCACACCACAAGTATTATTGGTGTTGCATTGGTTTGTTCCATGGCTACGTAGACACATTGGACACAATCTGTATTTCTTGACTTCTTGCCACCGCTGTGATCGACGAAGTTGTTGAAACTTTTTACAAAGTCTAACTTCAACGCAGTTTTTGTGACAGATTTTACAACTCGTCTCTCCTTGCAAAGTTCCAACGGAGTGGTTATTGACGTTTTCAGAATGAATGTTGATGAAGTTTCGTGCTTAAGACAGCATCCTCTCTCCAGGTGGGAAGGTAACTTCACTTGCGTCTTTTCCAATTTGTGAAATCCATTCACTGAAGGTAGCAATCGTTACTGATGATTTCCTGTTCTTATATCGAACCCACTCTAGCTTCATCTGTGGAGGTAATTTGCCAACGAGTTCCTTTAACAGACTCGGATTACAAAGATGATCATGCAATTCCGAATTCTCTTTTAAGGCTGTCACGTTCTGAACAGATTGTGAGAAATGAACAACTGTTTCCAACTTATCCAATCTCGGAGGTGGCTCTTGTCTAATACGAGATATAAGTTCATCTATAAGAAGATCCGGTCGCCCATAAATCTGTCGAAGTGCTTCTATGGCCCCTGGTACTCCAGCTGGGTAGTTCAACTTGTATCTAACCATGTCTAGTGCAGGCCCTTTAAGACATCTCTGCAGTCGATCCATATTCTCACTATTCGAATATCCACAGATTTCGGTTGTGTTCTCATATGACGCTATGAAACTGGGCCTTTCCTCTAGACGTTCACTGAATGGCCGGAGATCCTTTGACATAACTTGTCTAGCCGCGATCTGGTCGGAGCTGAGTCGACAGGAAGCTGTTGTTTGTTTGAGTGTCCGAGTAGCAGGTGTTGTTTGTAGATCATTTTTTGCTCCAGCTGTTGAGTCTATTTTATCTATGTTAGTGATGTTCTTAGTGGTTTGCAGCATTCCTACGTTTGGCGGTGATGGACATTTTCGGTCGGCATTATGGTGCCTTTCAGTATCTGTCTCAACCTGTGTTGTTTGGAATGTTTTTGACTGGGACTGCGACGTTGTTTGGTGTTCAGGGTCCTCACCACATTGCGGATGAGTACTCTTATCATTCAACCATGTGTGAATGTAAGTATTTGTTGTCTCTGCTACTGATTCCGACGACTGGTTAAGTTCATGCAGCAATTGATACTTTTTGTCGAGGTATTCTTGATTGAATTTTCTTTCCTCTCTCAATTTCTGCATTTCCAGCTCAATTTGTTTGTTTTTCGAACGTCTAGAAGAGTCTGACAGCAGAGATTTGTTCTTACTTTTACTATTTGTGTGCTTACCTTGGGTGGAGCTACTTGCACATACTCCACATTTCCATGGCATAGTTGCGACTTCACTTGTTACGCCGACACAGTGGAAATGGAACCATCCATCGCACTGGTCGCATTGCACCATCTCAGAAGTGTCCAGCTCTTCGCATTTTTTGCAATTACTTTCTGCCATTTTAGACGTCGAGGCAGTAGCACCCTTTATTGGTGTGTGTAGCATTTTTATTTGTTTATAAATTTTAAAGATTGTTGGAGAACGACTTTTTGAAGAATAACGAATTAAAAAATGATATTTTTTAGCAATCTTTATGTTTAGTTTTATTTCAATGACAGACAGAGTAATTGATAAATAATTGATTACTTTAAAATTTATAGTTCTGTTTCTTGGCGTGTCTAAATCGTTCTGGCGTTTCGTCCAGACGTTTTCCTTTTTTAAAAATGTACTTAACGAACCTTCGTTGTAGTTTATTTCAGCGGCAGATGTTCTCGTCGAAAAAGGCTCAGATGGTGGTGTCAAAAGGAATAGTGATACCAAATTACGTCGTATTGGTCAGCATCGCTAACAATACCTAAATAAATACGCACACCAGAAATACCTATCGATACACTTGAACCATTGACATAGTAGATATGGACTGCTAGTTGAATTTCATTTCCATACAAACCTTGCAGAACTTTTGTCGACAGTGACGGTGCTGCTTTAGTTTGTTGTGCCAAAAAAATATAATACCAGTTCTATTGAAACCAGTGCCATCTATTGCGTCTTGCAAACGAAAAGCAAAAACTTCTTCTCGTTCTTCTCATTGCAGTACTTCAATGGTTATTCTGTAGCTATAAATGTCACAAATTTGTTTTCGTTCGATATTTAAAGTGGTGTTTTAATTTTTTTTACGTTTCAAACAAATGATTAATAGTTTGTAATTATTCTGTGCAAACATTTCAACGCTCTTCATTAAATGTAGATTCCCGTTCATAATTCCTACGTTTTCCTTTACAAAGTGTATATTTAGTTGTTTTGTTTTCTTTAAAGAATCCGGGTAATCCAAGTCGAAACAGTGTAGAACGACCAAAAAAACAGGGCTATTGTTATTTAGTCGCCAATTGCAGCACCTAGAGCTATGTCATTTTACTGGCGTTCTACTAAATCGCCTATCATAATAAGGGTGAATAGCAAAACACCCAGTCAAAGATATCGATTTGAATTTACCTTTTCATTAGTTTTGAAAACAATCATCACAATAAAGATAATGCTTTCTGACTCAATCTTTACAAATCAGCATAAGCATTTATTTTGTCACTTACTTTTCCATCGTTGTTTAATCATCATCACTTCAACAGCGAACTTTGAGTTGATCAAAGCAGAAAAGATAAAAGTCGATTCCATACGGTAAGATAGAATGTATATAAATATGAGCTAGTATCTTATTGATGACTATGAAAATAAACTATAATCTTTAATTTCAGTACTTTTTGAATGCAGCTTAAATTTATGGGAAGGTGGAAAAGATCATGGCAATACATCCTGATCTACTCGTGTGTAACGAGTACCCGTTGAATGTTCCCAATCTTTAAGATGGAAATCGTTGTCTAATGGCGTTGTACATATGGGAATGCAGGAAGCCTTCATTGAGCATGGCATAACCGTGACTGTGTGATATATTTAAATTTGAGAATACAGAAGGTTTGAAATATGGGCAAACGGATTGAGCCTTTTTTTATCGTTTTAGCCGTTTGAAATTATCGGAAACTTACCCACAAGGTACGATTGAGAAAAATCCGCAAGCCCAATCATTCTCCGAGACCTGTATTAAGACTCTATTTGTTTGATTTTATATTTAAGAAAGTCTTATAGTTATGAAAGATATCAACTCTTCAAATCAGTCTCGACTTTTATTTTTCAAACTCAAAACATGAAGATATTTGAACTGCATTTAGTGAATGCAAAGCAGAAGTAAACAATCTCATTTCAAGTTTTGGTTTTAATTCATAAAATTGAATAACTAATACATACATCTGTGTATTTTTGTCTTTCAAACTTTATTTTTGGCTTAGTTTTGTAAACTCAATCTTATGTCTACTGTTTACAGTACACTATTCTAAAGAATATAAAATAGCCTATAAATTAACTAAACTATCTTACTGCCCTGAATCGGGTACTCTAAGCTTAGCCATACTTAACTATTCTTAATTTAAAAACACCTTTCGAACTTGCCAGGGGTTACACGAAGCATGCGAAAGACTCCCTAGCAAAAAGTTTACTGCTTTTAAAACCATGATCCAGGTAGGTGTTGCTTTGGTAAGCCATGTACGCAATGCCTGTTCGTTGATAAAAAGAACAGATTTGTTAATTTTTCTTTATTGAATTAAAGCCTTTCGACTTGTCAAGCGGAAAGTTGTTCAAACACACTCAAATCCAAATTGTTTTTAAATGACTTGATATTTCTTACCTGTGCAAAGAAATGCGGTCCATAGAAGGAAAATTCCAACATCCCAATATGCAGCAATTCATAATTTATATAAACAATATATACCAAGTTTAATCACAATCAAAAAAAGGTTTTTTTCTCTACTTCTCACTTTTAAATTCAAATCGCACTTTATAAAGAAACACGCAGAAACACGAATAGAGAATAACATTAGATATTATGAATTATGACGTTTACTGTCAAATTGGTAGCTTCATAAAAATTCCACTCAAAACTAAAGCGCTGCTCTTAAATGGACCCCTCGTAAAGTAGCAACTAGCAGTCCATGTCTACTATGTCAATGACTTGAACATAACATATATGTAAATAAATAACTAAAATAAATAACACTCACCACAAATATATATAAATAAATACTAAATACATAACTATAACAAATAAATACCTAAATACATAATATAAAAATAATCTACTTTCCACAAAAAAAAATTCCTACCCTACTGTCACTTCATTAATAATAAAGGCGACAGCAACTACCTCTGGCGGTGGTTGCAAAGCTAGTTCCACTAGCCATAGAGATACTCCGTACCCAATCTTCGCTTTCTCTTATTAGTGTCGGTGTGACGAGTGACACTTGTTTTGTTTACTTGTCGCATCGAAACTCTGGCTGGGTATTTCTAATATATTTATTCTATTTGTGTTATTGGATATTTAATAAAACATTTTGTGTCATTTTTCTTTTCTTTTTCTTTTTACTTGTTTTGTTTACTTGTCGCATCGAAACTCTGGCTGGGTATTTCTAATATATTTATTCTATTTGTGTTATTGGATATTTAATAAAACATTTTGTGTCATTTTTCTTTTCTTTTTACTTTTTAGGTATTCTATCTTTGTTCAGGAACATTTGGCAGAAAAATTCCAGTCGACGTAGGATCAACAATTTCCCAGGTAAGTTTCTTTACGTTTTGTGTTCACTACTTCAACGCATTTTTTTTTCTATATAGGTATCCGTAACAAACTGCTTCAGAACTGTTGAAAGTTTCTAATTATTTGCGTTTCTAATTATTTGAAGAAGCGAAATAAATATAACGTAAACAAAAAAAAATTTTATTGTTCAAAAATTAATCGCTGAACACACTCTTCGCACGAAAAATTTCAAAGTAATTTTTGATCACTGAATACGATCACTTTTGACAGCTGGAAACTCAGCGAAAATTCAGCGAGTGAGTGAACTGTCAAAAAAAAATTAAATTTGAAATGTCAAATAAATGTAAACAAATTTCAATTGCGTTCAATTAATCGGCCTTTTTACAATTTGATTGATTAAATTCTAATTTGAGATTAAAACAATCGAATTATTATTAGGTGCGTTTTTTTTCTCAAACCTATAAAGGCTTGATCAAATAGAGAAAAAAACACGATTTGGCAATTTGGTAGCACTATGTATTTGGCATATGACTTAAGCTTCAAAATAAATAAATAAAAAAAATTTAAACAGGCAAATAATAATTATCTCGAATTCCAAAACATACATTTGTTTTTCACGAGTACCACCATTCGAGAGTAAGTAGTAAGCCCTTCAATGTTGCTATATCTGACTGGGATCAGGGTGTACTAGAAGAACGATGAAAAGAAGATCTTCGGGAAAGGAAACAGCAAAGCAAAAATGTCTCTTAAAATCAAACACAACTGTTCCAAAACAATAAAGTGTTTTAATAATTCATATAAGTTTTACAACTGAATTAAATAATAAAAAAAAACGAAAAAAGAAAGTAGTGTTGTTGTCTTTCTATGAGCACTGATTGGACTATTTTTGAATGTTATGAGCTCCGAGAAGGCCATTTGGGAAAGAGAGGAAGTTTTTTCACCAACGGGTTTCTTTTTTGTCCTTTTACCACCAATTATATTCGAATCAGGATAAAATTTGCAAAAAGGTAACTTTTTCAGAAAAAAGATCGATATTTGTTTTTGGATTATTTTGAACAACTATCTCCGCCCTAATCATCGGTTCGGGAATCTATTTATTGAGCTTTGGCTGAGGTCGCATACAGATTGAATTTTTCAAAATCATTTGCATTTGGTTCATTTTTGCTCTTATTAGTGCACTTTCGCTAAAACACATTGATCCGAGAAAACATCCTTCTTCCCTAGAATTCACCATGATTTTAATGTTCATAGCAGAGACGTGTGTTTTTGCGTGCCTTGAGTCTGGCAATCTTCTTGTTCAAGCACCAAAACCAGCTGTCCTTCGTCATCTGGGCAATTATTCTGTGTTTGATTGCTTACTTACAAGCAAACTTTTCTGGATCCCAGTGTCTGGGCACTGATGACAGAAAACAGGCTCTTCAATGAGGAGAACCCAAGCGTTGACGCAATGTTCTGGTTGCAGGATGCTTTTTCCAAGAAATATATATATCTGCAGTCTATGCCTCGAAAGTGGGGAAACATCTCTGCACATTATATGATACCAGCAAAAGGAAACACAATTTTCATGTAATTGTAGAATAGAGCTTTATAGTAGACATCCAGCATGCATATCTTGTTTCCGGGTACTGCCAGTTCACCTCAGACAATGGTGGTTCCGATGGAGATGAAAAGCATATACCTTCAATTATATTTACAAACAGGGCGCACTGATACTCGGCTCTGAAACAAGATTAAGAGAAAATTAATATATACGAAAAAAATCTTGAATTAACCATTACAGCTCAAGAAACTCCAGGGTCGCAGGTTCGCATCAAATGATGATGTGTAGAATTTCAAATGTGAATCCTTTTCTCAGCTGATTTGTAACGTGTCCAGACTTTTGTAAATACTTTTTAGTCGTTACCACACTGAACAATGCCTGCCGGAATTGAGCTCTTAGTTTTGCAAACTCACACTGAAAA
Source organism: Melanostoma scalare (assembly GCA_949752695.1). Classification (NCBI taxonomy): domain Eukaryota; kingdom Metazoa; phylum Arthropoda; class Insecta; order Diptera; family Syrphidae; genus Melanostoma; species Melanostoma scalare. Next base: position 64,555,832 of record OX456986.1, on the reverse strand, counting down.
CTAAATGAACTTGTAGCAGATGAACTTGCACTTAAGCTTGCAAGTGCCTCCCAGCATAAATTATTCGCCATATCCAAACGATCTATCACTAGGATAAGTTATAAGTTATAAGTATCACAGAGATCATAATGCTGAGACATATTTTCATATTACAAGCCATAGTTAAGTATGCCCTCAGCTCGCCATTTGGCTGATGCCTTAGAAGAAATGAAGCTCATCCATCGATGCATGGTTTGCAAATTACAATTCGCGAAAAAAACCGAGCAGCCTGGAAATGTTCTCCATATCTTCAGATTAATAAGAGTTGTTAGAAAATGTAAAGTCCAACGAAAGTATTTTATCTTACCTCGAAGCAGATCTCTTTGGAATGAAACATCCCAGGAGTGACTGGAGCATAACAGCTAAGAGGATTTCAATGACCCTCGGCTCATCTTTTCCGTCACTGTCGAGAATTGAATTCAATTTCTTCAAACTTTGCGGAAGGCGTTCGGTAGCTGGATTGCGAAAATCTCGTTTCCTCCATCCTCATCAGTATCGATTGCGTCCAGCTTAGGAGTAAATTTCCGTAGTTGAAACTTGGGGGAAGGTGCAGTGTTTCATACAAAAGCTGGATTAAATTGCAAATTTTATTCTAGAGAACGACAAGCGGCTTTTTTTATGATTAAGAATGAGAAATGTCATTTGGTACATTGGGTGCGTTCGTTGAGTTTGCAAATTTCACATTTTTGTGAACTAAAATTTTGTCAAGTAACATGAATTTGTTAACAATTGTTGGCATGTGTATGAGTTTGTAGCTACACCGAACAGACCCAACGACAGCTTTCGCCATTTTCGATAACATTTCCAAAAAGTAGTTTGGTAGCACATTTTTTGTTATCGCGCTAAGGAAATAAGACCGAATGAATTATGAGGCTAAGGGAAGCCCAGATAGCTAAATTTTTGTTGTATTTAGCACGTGAATTTTTTTATGCCGTATAGGCTTGAGAAAAAAAACTAAGAAGTACTAAGATCCGTGGAAGCCTTCATGTCAAAAGTACCATCTTGGACAAAATTCAGCACAACCGGCTCAGTTGGTATTGTCATGTTCAAAGGAGAGATCCGCAGAACCCCGTCCAAAAGGCAATATCGTACAACGTTTCAACAAATTCGCGACGAAAAAGAAAAGGCAGGCCAAAATACTCCTGGTACAAGCAAATGCAAAAACAGCAGCATTTGGTTGGCCTCAGACATGGAACAATCCAAAACCGGGAGGCTTGCCGACGCTTTCTGAGGTCAACGCGGCGTTCCCCACAGGCGGATCACTAGTGTGAAGCAGAAAAGTGGGAGAGTTGTGATCGCTTCAAGATCACTACTCGTAACGCCAGAAATGGAAATGGAAAGAAGAAGGCTTGAGAAAAAAAACGTACCTATTGTTTGAAAACGAATCGTGAAATTAGCTTGAGTGTGTGTATGCGAAATGTGACGATGACGGCGGCGGCGCGGTGATAAAGAAACGCAGTTGTTTAACACTAAGTAATTTATGTGCTTATATTATGTACTACGTGTTTGAACAATTTAATTTAAGCTTTAAGGTTCTCCCAAACCAAAGCGTTTTTGCCGTCGCGGCAGCGGCATTTGCAGTTGTCAAAATTATTAACACAGCGGCATATGAGAGTCCACACACTAACGCGGCGAAGAGCAGCGACAGTCTCATACATGCAGCGTTTTCACCGCTGCCGCTCTCATTTGTCAGTTAAAAAAAATAAATAAATAGGGTGGCGCAACAGAGCGAGGAGCCCCTGGGTCTAGCGCATTTCTCACAACCATCCCTTGTGAGGGAATGGAGGGGACCTACTATTTTCTGCCGGTTTCGAACGGCTAATCGAGAAAGCGCTTTTCATGGCAATGAATACTAACGGAGGACTTGCCAATTCCTCGCGAAAGGCGATACCCGTAGAAAAAACATTTTTGCCTCTGGTGGGATTCGAACTCGAACCTCTGGATTAACAGGCAGACATGCTCATTTCATTCATTTTCATTTTCAATTCATTTTTATTTAACTTTTCTTATATCTACTTACATGCTAACAAAAATGTGTAAAACTAGCTTATATAATACTTAATTAACTTACTGACCCTAGGCGGGTAATCTAAATTATTCAATATCTTACTACTAATGCCTTTCGGCCTTAAAATACTTTATGAATTAAAAGCTAGAACTAGTTAGAACTAAGAAAATTTTTAAAAACTTAGTTTTCATGATCATTCTTTTTTATGTTTTCTTAAAACTAATTAAAACTAATTAAAACTACTTAAATCTACTTAAAACTAGAGCAGCCACAATAGCTTTTAGTTTTTTTTTTTTTTTTGTTTTTTGTATTTTGTATTTTTTTTTTTTGGTTTTTGTATTTTGTAATTTTTTTTTTGGAGTTTTTGTATTTTGTGTCTTTTTTTTTTTTGGAATTTTTGTATTTTTTTTTTTTTTGTTTTTTTTTTTTTTTTTTTTATTTTAAGTTTTTTTTTTTGTTTTTCGGATTTTGTGATTTTTTTGTTTGCCACTGTGCCCACCCCCTATACCCTAAGACTTACACGCTAAACCTGTGTAAGCCAGCCATTGGCGACTCGCTATCAATCTCAAATTCATGTTGTTGCTCCGACAACCACCAGAACATTTTCGACGTTTTAAAAATGTCACGACGATCGCGATCTGAAACCGCCCTACTGAACCGGAGGAGCTCTACAGTTTCTCCGCCTACTGCAGTGACGTCTCGGTTGTAAAGGAGCCGTCGTTCCACGGACTTACGGCAGACGTGGTAGATTAGCGGAACCGCCAATCTATCCTGAATCAACCCTACCATATCAAAATAGAGGAAAGCCTCCGGTGGGACAAATCCACTGAAGCGCGTTCTCTCCATATATTCAGTGTTGGGGTAGTAAGCCCCAAAAATCAGGCCATTGGTCGAGGTCATCGCTCTTGCAGTGTGACCACGAGTCAGTTTTATAATGAAGTTGTCGATCCTGTTTATTTGAGCCCCGTTGTAAAGGACCTCATTGGGATAATATTTTTTGTACTCCGACTCTGGTGTTCTGTGCAATCCAAGACAGGTACGCAGACACTGTCTCTCAAACACCCGAATCTTTTCCATTTGAGACGCTGTAACATTGAACCACACGGGGCACCCATAGACAATCATTGGCCTTATGAGGGCCATGTAGCAAACCACCTTCACTCTGCTATCAAGTTGACTGCTGTGAAAAAGTCGCCTTGTCAGAGCAAAAGCTCCCCTAGCCCTGGCCAGAGCTGCATTCATATGTTTGTTAAAATATAGATACTGATCTAGCCAGATGCCAAGGTACTTGACTACTACTTTGTTTGGCAGTGGGTGGCCATGTAGATCAACGATCACCAGCTTTCGCCAGTTCTTTCTCGTATTCCATGAGGCCCGAGCCAACGAGGTTCTAAACACAATTGTTTCCGATTTCTGGACGTTGATTTTCAACTTCCAGTCATCGCAATATTGCTGGATCTTATCGAAGTCACGCTGCAAAAGTATTCTGATGACTTCGATCTTTAGACCTGTTCTGTACGCAATAAGGTCGTTGGCGTACGCTATAGCATGGTGAAGAGAACCAATTATATCGCCGGTGAAAATGCTAAATAAAATAGGCGAATTCACCGCCCCCTGTTGTAGACCGTTCTGTATTTTAAAAGTTCTGGTAGAAGTTATGTTGCAACTTTTCACAACAAACGTTCTACCATGAAGCATGTCATTCAGAATATAAAGCAGTGGTTTACTCATGCCATATCTGATCAACTTATAGAAAAGACCGTCTAACCAAACGGTATCGAAAGCCTTCTGCAAGTCAACCAGACATGCACCCGTACACTGACTTTTAGCTTTGTTCCATTGAATATCTGATACTAGTTTAGATGCGGCATGTGTGGTATCATGGCCCGCCTTAAAACCGAACTGATTTTCTGGAATAATATGTTTGTCCTCAGCCCATGTGGACAGAGCTCTATTGAGAACTTTCTCGAATACCTTGCTGATACTCGGGAGAAGACTAATTGACCGGAGATTTGCTGGATTGGAACTATCCTTCCCTTTTTTAAGGAGAGGATGGACCACTGCCGTCTTCCAACGCACTGGATAATATGCATTATTCAGCGCATTGTTGAACAACGTGGTGTATATGTCCACCGCTTCCGAAGGGAGGTTTCGCAGCACAACATTGGGTATGCCGTCGACTCCTGCTGACTTCTTTTTCTTTATTTTGTGAAAGATGTCCACGAGGTCCATCTTAGAAACGAACAGGGTGTTATCCCCGTTTCGCTGGGCGATGACTGCATTTGCAAGTCGGTCGTCATTGAACCTAGTGAAACCAGGATTCTCGGATCGCCAATGCGAGATCTCGTCTCTAAGATAGAAGTGTCCAACGAAGGCTCTGTTCTCAATATCGTAATTCGGGCGAATGCACTCATTCACCTTATATACTCTCTCGAAAACAGCACCCACCGTCTCTACCTTCTCCTGAGCATCTTCCACTATAAAGTGGTCATCATCCAAGATGGCCTCATCCGGATCTATTCCTATTGTCAGAAGTAAGTCTTTGTTCTCTGTCGTCCTTTGGAGTTTAATACCCTGAAGGTAATTTTGATCTTTTCTCCTAAAGATTTTGTTTATTTCCGGAAACATACTCGGGTTGTTGGACTGCACAGCCCGAATTTTATTGTTCCAGAAACATGAAATGGAAATTCTATAGTTTTCTTTAATAAGTTGTTGGAGATTTTTGATCTGTGACCTCAGAGTTCTAATCTCCAAATCGTGTCGGTCAGTAAACCTCCTGTGCAAGAGTTTGAGTCTTGACAGGAGTCTACTTTTTTGTTTGTAAAGTGCGTCTATTGTCGCGTTTCAGTACATGTTCGATGGATCATTTTGCCTATACCTAGGAATTGTCCTGTCAACGTTCGACAGATTCCTATTGCATGGTGGCGTAATACCGTTCGAACAAAGTTCCCTTGAGACGGCACCGGAAAAGCGCGACCAACGTGTCTTACCGTAGTTTTAAGAGTGCGTCGGCACGTACTCCTCCAGTTCCACAAGGTCGTTCGGAAGCAGTATGACGGCGGCAAGTCCACAGTGGTCACTGTCGTACTCAACCGTCGTCAAACAATTTTTCGTCCGTCGAAGAATGTCGTCGGTCAGTTTCAGTCTTGAGTCTAAAAGCAATAGATCCAAATAAGAGCCACTTCGAGGATATGAAGGCCTGTCAGTAGCTAGCAGATCGACTTTACACTCAATGCTGTGGAGCCCCAGCCAATTGAATAGCTGGGTCTCCCTGGCTAATTGATTTCCCCAATCTTGGTGTTTAGCAATGTAATAACCGGCCAAAAGGAAATAGTTTTCTTCTGAGTTCAGTTTCAAACATCGAAAAAGTGTTTCAAGCTCTGTTATAAAACATGAATTTTGAGAATTATTAGAATTATTTTTTTAAATCATGTAATACTATTTTATTATTGTAATACAAACAGAAACAAGAATAAAAGATGAAAAAAAAAAAAAAAAAAAAAAAAAAAAGAAGCCTCCGGCGCATAGATCGCGACCACATACAAGCGCCTCTCCTGTTGGAGAGGGATGCATACGATACACGCTTCAAGCAACTGGAATCGGCGTACTTCACCACTATATATTACCTTATGAGCAATGCCCTTACGTATGAAGATCGCAACCCCACCCGCGAAAGTCGAGTTGGGTCGGTCCCTTCTTACGATATTTTAATTATTATTCGTCAAATTGTGATGCTGGTTTAGCCTAGTTTCGCTAACCATACATACATCAGGACGTTGGTCTTTTAACAACTCAGAGAAGTTGGCTCGTCGTTCTACCCTATTTAGCGAATTCACATTCACGGCTAGGATCTTGAAAGGCCTCTCCGGCAGCGCGCCCGTTAACCCAAAAATTGCGCAAGCGAAGGCACTGCACGGTAAATCAAATCGACCCTACGCGCCTACTCACTTATTGGCCGTGATAGTTCACTCATTTGTGCCTGAATGACACGCAGAGCGACCATCACCTCTGACTCCCCAGTCGCAGCCTTAGACACAGATGGCTGTGTGGCCGCTTTCTGAGGAGGCTGTACCGTTTTCCCAGCCCCCCACGCCATTTGGGCGTAAGAGACTTCGGGAACGACGGCCCTTGGAATTGGTCTGGCTGTTTGCCTTCCCTCATCCTTAGTTGCTGTTGGAGCAGCTTTTTTTGATTTTTTTATAATTTGGTATCGAGGACAACCCCGATAATTAGCAGGGTGCCCATCTCCACCACAGAGAACGCACTTCAGTAGGGTCTTGTCTTCGACCCTTGTCTCACCGAGCTTACAAGAAATGAAACAATAAAACTATCTTTATTTGTTTTCTTTTTTATTTAATTAACACAAATCGAATACAGTTTGGGACAAGAGAAACGAACTTTATGACATGAATGTTAGGAGAGAACTTATTAAGAATTATTAATATTTCTCAAGCTATGCAGATTGCATAGCTTGCAGTTATTAGGTTGCTCGTGTCTGTTTGTAAGTGGAGCTCTGACACAAAAAATGCGCAAAGTGCAAATTTAGCATTTATTTATCTTTTTGGAATTTGTTGTGAAACAAAAATATGCAGAGTGTATATTTTGCAATGAGTTTACTTTTCTTGTGAAATTTTGAAACAAAATATGCAGAGTGCATATTTTCAATGAGTTTATTTTTTCTTGTGAAACTTTGAAACAAAATATGCAGAGTGCATATTTTGTGATTAGGTAAATATTCAATTAAGTACATTAAGTACTGATCTATTATCGAACGCGCAAACACGCGCCGCGCTAGTTACCGCAAAATTAAAATCTGTGCTGCCCCTTCCTCCATACAAAACATACAAAATAAGAAAAAATAAAATAAAAAATAATAAGAAAAAAAAAGAAAACAATCAAATCAATAACAATCAAATCAAATTTTTTCATTCCGTGCCGCCGCAAGAAAAAAAAAAAAGAATTCTCGTGCAAAAACAATTCAGTGCGCTGTGCCTGTGCTGTGAAAATTAATCAAAAAAAAAAAAAAAAAGAAACTGCAATAGACCAAACACTAGTGCCCACCTTCTTATCTTCTCCTCCCCCACACCACTCGCATAGTCTTGTTGGCTGCACACATTTCTTCTAATCGATATTTCCTTATCGCATCGAAGCAGTGTGTGCAGGCAATGAGGCTGTGGGTTTGCTAGGCGGATAGTTTGATCAACGGTGTCGATCCCGTTGGTGAATCAAATCAAGTTGCTGGCTGGGCATAACACCGCTAGTAATTTGGTTTGGTTTCCTATCGAGATATGCACTTGTTGATTATACTTAGATAGCGTCTGCGTTCGATATTTTGTTTTGTGTGTTTTTGTGAATTGTAATGTCGGGTAAATTTCGGGTCGATTTTAGCAACATTAGGGGGTTGCGATCGAATTTCTTTGCTGTGTACGCTCACACTGCAAAATGTAGGCCAGCTGTTTTGGCACTGAGTGAAACACAGGTGGGTGTTGATTCTGATCCCACAGAGTTCAACCTGCCTGGATATAGCTTAGTGCCATTATTCTTTTCCTCCCATGGCCTCGCCGTATATGTTCGGAATGATATTGCTTACCAGCTTCTACCACAATACGGCATCTGTTCTAATACGAACTTTAATTTCATGTGGTTAAAATTCACCGTCCGTAAGCATATCATTCACTACTGTTTTATTTATAGAAGCCCCAATTTAGATAGCAATTCAACCTCTAACGAGTTTGATGCGCTATCTGACTCCATAGTAAGAATTGTTTCCCTTTATCCTCACACTGAAATCGCAATTGCGGGCGATTTCAATGTACACAATTCAGGTTGGCTTCGACATTCTGGCCAGACAACACCCGAAGGAAGGTATGTTGAGATCTTTGCTGAATTAAATCTTTTAACTCAGCTTGTTGATGAGCCCACTCGGGTTCCGGATATTTCTGGCCATTCGGCCAACACATTAGATTTGTTTCTCACTTCTCATCCTGAAAAATATAGGGTCAAAGTGTCATCACCTCTAGGCACGTCGGACCATTGTGTCATATCGGTAGATTTTCCGGTTTCCGTCACAGTAAAAAGAGTAAAAGTCCCAAAAAGAACTGTATGGCAATATGAGAAAGCCAATTGGGACGGCCTGAATAATTTCTTTCGAAATTTCAACTGGTCTTTGTGCTTTCTCGACGGTAACGTGGATGCATCAGCTGATATGATATCTAACGTAATTCTCAACGGCATGACTAACTTTGTTCCGCATAGATCAAAGAGCATCATCCCCAAAGAAAATTCGTGGTTCGATTCGAGCTGTAGGGAGATGATTAGGGAAAGAGAAAAATGTTTTCGGATTTTTAAAAATGACCCTATCGAAGAAAACAGAAATAAGTTTAAGTGCGCCAGGAACGCCTGCAATACTCATATACAGAAGACCAAGTTTTTATATGACCAAAAAGTAAGGCAAAAAATACTATTGTGTCCAAAAGGAAGTAAAAACTTTTGGTCTTTTGTTAAGAATATTAAGAACTCGACCACATCAACGGTCCCAACGCTCGTCTTCAATGACTCTCCGTATGTCAGCTCCATCGACAAAGCCAATTTGCTGGCAGCTCAATTTGCTGCCAACTCGACACTTCCTTATAGTATTTTGGCTCCACCTGAGCTCGAGTCTGCAAATTCTTTGATGAAGCAGATATTTTTTCGAACTCGCTCGGTTGCGAGAGTCCTTAAAGATCTCAACATACATAAATCCGCTGGTCCAGATGGTATCCCCGCCGTTATTCTGAAGAGGTGTTCTTCTACGCTGGCAAAACCACTGCGTAAACTTTTCCATCTTTCCTATTCTGCTGGGATTTTTCCGAGCAGATGGAAAACTGCATTTGTCCAGCCGGTCCCTAAAAAAGGCGAATCTTCCTCCCCTTCCAATTACCGTCCAATTGCACTTACGTCCCTTCTTTCCAAGGTCATGGAAACGTTGATAAACCGTCAACTTATGAAATATCTTGAAGAACGAAAGCTTCTTAATGACCGTCAGTACGGCTTTCGTAGCAAACGGTCCACTGGTGATTTGATGGCTTATCTCACCGAAAAGTGGAACCAATCTTTACATTGTTTTGGAGAAAGTAAGATTATTGCGCTTGATATTTCTAAAGCATTTGATAGAGTTTGGCATCAGGCTCTTTTATCGAAAATGCGTGCTTTTGGTATCGATGAGTCTCTTCTTCGTTGGATTAGAAACTACCTTTCCGACCGTTCAATACAAGTTGTGTTGGATGGCTTCAAGTCTGATACCCACTTCATAAATGCTGGTGTGCCCCAGGGCTCCGTTTTGTCTCCGACTCTCTTCCTCATTTTCATTAATGATCTCTTGTCTGAAACTTCTAATCCACTTAACTGTTTTGCTGACGACTCGACCCTCAGCTTTTCATATTCGTTTCCAAATTCACGTCCTTGCTCTTCGGATGTGGAACTGGAACGGTTGCGTATGATAAGCTCATTGAATTCTGACCTTGACAGCATTGTTGCATGGGGTATTATGAACCGAGTAGAATTCAATGCTTCGAAAACTCAATGCTGCCTCTTGTCGATGAAGCTTAACATTCCCCCATTGCCATTATCCATGAATGGTACCTGCATCGAAGAAACCGAAAAGCTGTCAGTACTTGGTATGTGTGTAAACGATGATCTTCGTTGGAATGACCACATATTTGAAGTCGCCAAAAACGCTGCTAAATGCTTAGGTTTCTTAAGACGATGCAGGAAGTTCTTCACCCCTTCTGATCTGGCTATAATTTATAAGGCCTTCATCCGCCCAAAACTGGAGTATAACTCCCATATCTGGTCAGGTGCTGCTCAAACATCTTTGCACCTGCTTGATAGGGTACAAAACAGAGCGTTAAAATTGATAGGTGATAGTTCAATCGTAGAATCGATTGATTCTCTTGAACATCGTCGAAACGTCACCTGTCTCACTCTCTTTTATCGCTTTTTTCACAAACAGTGCTCTAGTGAAATAGCCAGTTGCATTCCTCCCCTGAAACAATTTAGCCGCAACACCCGCCTCGCTAGGAATGTTCATCAGTTTTACCTTGAGCCCAACTTCGGACGTACAGTCAAGTATAGAGATTCATATTTCAGTCGCACCACCCGAATGTGGAATGCTTTACCTGGCTCTGTATTTCCCCCTCATTACGATTCACAAAGGTTCAAAAGCAACGTGCATCGGTGTCTCCTTTCAAATCCTCTCCTATTTTCCTAAATGCTCGCACTGTGTTCTATAACATTATAAGGGTAGTCATAACCCCTTGATGTGCGCGTTAATTATAAAAAAAAAAAAAAAAAAAAAAAACTATCAACATCAATAGGGTTACAGTTTGGATGCCCCATGTTGTGACATGTTTCACATGATTTTGGTATTCAATATACTTAATTTTATCTGTTATTTGTATTTAGTTCTTCTAAATCTAAATTAAAAAATGTTACATTTTCTTTTATTTTGGTTAGAAAGTTAGGTAATATTATATGATCATGAATCTTTTTTTCTAAATTTTCAAACATTAAGTTATTGATATTTATTTTACAATTTTCTATTTTTATATGTTTATTACCTTCAATATTAATTTTCAGATCATTACAATTTTGAATAATATATGTATTTTTAATATTCTTTGTAACAATTATTCCTTTAGTAATTTCGCTTATTTCCTCTTTGTCTTGAATCTGCATGTTACAATTAGCTTCTTCCATTTTAATTATGTTTTTAACACAATTATCATTGATCTCTATTAAACTAGATTTAAGATCATCTTTTACTGTACTATAATATATGTTTTTGTTTTTATCTACAAGGATAATTTTTTTCTTTCGTGTGCAAGGATTTGTTTTGTTTGTTTGGTATAGGTTCAATTAGTATTTCTGATAAATCTGTTTCTGTAAGCTGGGGAATCGACAAAATGATTACGATTCGGGTTTTATAAAACGTTACCGCGACTTTAATGTATTGGAATGATTCGGGGTTGGGGATCATTTCTACTTCTTTAGGAGTTAAGATGTTTCTCGTGAGAATACCTAATCTACTTGTCATTATTACTTGATCAATATCATCAATGTGATTTTTCAGTAAGTTAATATCATAATTGAGCTGGTAGACATATTGTATATAACGCATTTCTTCTTCTAAATTGCTAAGTCGTTTATGTGTTGCGTTAGTGTAATTATTTAAGTAGGTTTCTATTTTATATTGTTGGGTTGTTATATGTTTCGTAATATTTTTTATTTGGTTAGAAATATCTTCGTTTATCTTGATTTGTTTGTTGTCTTCGTAAATAATGTTCTTTATATTAAGGTTTACATTATCAAGTTTCGACTGTATTGCTGTCTCATCGTCGCTGTCCATAGTACCAGCGATAAATTTAAGTCCCTGACCTAAAATATTAACTAGTGCTCTCTTGGTTTTAATGTGGGGTTTCAAAAAGTTTATTTTGTTCTCTAAAAGGTTGAAATTATGTTTAATAGTACTAAGCATTGGTCCTATAATATTTGCTTTGGGTTCTAATTTTTCTATATTCTTGTAGATTTGGTATTTGGTTACTTCATATTCGGTAATATTTATTATATTGTAACGTGCGCTTAGTTCGCAAAAATAAAACTTCACTTTTATTTATTTATTTCTACCACTTTATTCAGTATTTATACTTTATTCGAACTCAACTCGACTATTGGACTATCACTGGTTAACAACACTTAACTCTTAACTTTATCACTCTATAATCAAAACTAACTGCTCGTTGCGTCAGCGGCCTATTTATATAGAACAATACTTATCTAGAGCGTTCCAGTTTCTTCTCCATGGTTTCCACATTTGCTGTCAAGCATCTCTACACTCACACACACTGGCTTACAAACAATGCCTGTCATTTTATACCATTCCATTATAGTGTTGCCAGTTGTGTTTTCGGTTAAACGTTTTCGATTAGGAAATTGGTATAAATGTTGGGTGTTCATTACACTGCCCCCTCCTTAAGATTGTTCGTCCCGAATAATTCCATCTGCAGCCTCGCCACTATATCGATGCAGCCGGTCACAATGAGCTACTTTTAACTTGCCTCTTAATCCTCTTTGGATGCGGTAAACCACGTCGTTAATCCTCGTGACAACAGTATAAGGACCTTCCCAGTTCTGCTGAAGTTTCGGTGACAATCCCTTTTGACGATGAGGATTATAAAGCCACACACGATCTCCTGCTTGGAATCCTGACGTTGTCGCTTTTGTGTCGTACCGTGTCTTCATCCGGTCGCTGTAGGTTTTCATCCGTTCCCTTGTTCTTTTATGGATGTCAGCGAGTCTCTCCTTGAGGTCATCCACATACTCGTTCGTGTCCTGTGGCTCCTCTGTGGGGCATCCAAATTTAAGTTCGCTGGGCAGCCGCATGGTTTTCCCGAACAGGATGTCAGATGGTGTTTGTCCTGTCGAGCTATGTACTGCACTTCTATAGGCCATCAGGAATAGCGGTACGTGCCTATCCCAGTCTCTTTGGTAGTCGCCTACGACCTTGGTGAGGTGTTCTTTTAAGGTCCGGTTGAATCTTTCAACCATCCCATCAGATTGTGGATGAAGCGGTGTGGTTCTGGTCTTCTTGATGCCAAGTAGTCCGCACACTCCTTGGAAGATGTTTGACTCGAAGTTCCTCCCTTGGTCGGAATGAAGTTCCATAGGCACGCCAAACCTACTTACCCAGTTAAACACAATCTGGTCGACCACCGTTTTGGCTTCTTGATTTGGGATGGCATACGCCTCAGGCCATTTGCTAAAATAGTCCATTACAACCAGAATGTACTTGTTTCCAGCATTGGTCTCTGGAAAAGGCCCAGCCACATCTACTGCAATCCTCTCAAAAGGCGATCCAACGTTGTACTGATGCATCTTACCTTGAATCTTCCTACCAGGTCCTTTGGTTGCAGCACACTTGTCACAAGTTCGGCACCACTTCTCCACGTCATCTCTAGCATGTAACCAGTAGAACCGATGTCGCACCTTCTCCAGTGTTTTGTTAACTCCCAGGTGACCTCCAGAAGGCCCGTCGTGCATCTCCCGAAGAACTTCACTGACTTTCGATTGCGGTACGATCAGCTGCATCACATATGATTTACCGTCAGCGGACTCCCATCTTCGCCTGAGGACACCTTCTTGCACATATAGTGAGTCCCACTGTGCCCAATAGGCTTTGAGAACTGGACTCCTGTCAGAAATGTCTCCCCATTCAGGTTTCTCTTCATTCTCTTTCCATGCGAGAATGGGTTCGATATCTGGATCCTCCTGTTGAGCGGTCCTCACTTCCTCATTGCTCCATCCGCATATGGGGTCAGCTCTTAGTCGCTGAGCGGTAATATTTTCTTTGTTTTCTTGTCGCCTACAATGCTTGCAATCCTCTTTGCAAGGTCTTCGGGACAATGCGTCGGCGTTTGAGTGCAGCTTTCCTCTGCGGTGTTGAATCTGGTAATCATAAGTCTGCAGTCTTTCTATCCACCTTGCGACTTGACCTTCTGGATTTTTGAAGTTCAACAGCCAGTTCAGAGCACCATGGTCTGTCCGCAGAAGGAATTTCTGTCCATAGATGTACTTATGGAAGTGCTTTGTTGCCAAGATAAGAGCTAGAAGTTCCCTTCTGGTCACGCAGTAGTTTCTTTCGGGCTTCGAGAGGACCTTGCTGTAATATGCCACCACTTTCTCTTCGCCATCATGCACTTGGGATAGTACCGCCCCGATTCCAACGTTGCTTGCATCAGCATCGATGATGAATGTTCTCCCAGGTGTTGGATGTGCCAGCACTGGGGCGTTACAGAGGCGGTATTTGAGTTCCTGAAAAGATTTCTCACACTCACCTGACCATTTAAACTGCTTCCCTTTCTCGGTGAGCTGATGCAAACTCTTTGCAACTCCAGCAAAGTTCTTAACAAATCGTCGGTAATATGTGGCAAGACCAAGAAAGCTTCGGAGTTGATGTTTGTCCTGTGGTGTTGGCCAATTTTTGACGGAGTCAACTTTTTCAGGATCAGTCTTCACTCCTTGGGAAGAGATGATGTGTCCCAAATACTTAACTTCGGTTTTGAAAAGTGCACATTTTTCTGGATTCAGTTTAAGGTTAGCCTCTCGAAGTCTCTGAAACACGGCTTTTAGATTCTTGCAATGTTGGTGAAATGTTTTCCCGTAAACAATGACATCGTCCAAGTAGACAAGGCACGCTTTCCACGTCAGTCCTTGAAGAACGCACTCCATCAAACGCTCGAATGTCGCCGGAGCGTTGCATAGCCCAAACGGCATAACTTTAAACTGCCAGAGCCCATTACCTGTAGAAAACGCCGTCCTTTCCCGATCATCAGGGTGGATGTCAACTTGCCAATATCCACTCTTCAAGTCCAGCGTCGAAAACCACTGGGCTCCCTCCATAGCATCCAGGGTATCACTGATTCTCGGCAGGGGATAGCTGTCCTTCTTAGTCACATCATTCAGCCTTCGGTAGTCCACACAAAAACGAGTGCTTCCGTCTTTCTTTTTCACTAGCACCACTGGTGAAGCCCAAGGACTTTTGGAATTTTCAATAAGACCGTCCTTCTTCATTGCTGTTATCATTTCCTCAACCTCGCCTTGTTTGGCCAGTGGAAGGCGTCTTGCGGGTTGACGAATCGGTCTTGCATCTCCTGTGTTGATGCGATGCTGCACCAACTGTGTCCTACCATATTGTCCCTTTTGCGATGCGAAGATGTCAGTGTACTCTTGTAGGAGATTTTCAGCCATCCTTGTTTGTTGGTGATCAAGGTTGGATGAATACAGTATTTTAGCTCTGATGGTTTTGAGCTCCTCCGGAGTTATAGTTTTTCTCGGGGTTTCGTCTGTGATCTTCGTAATTGCTGCAACCGATTCGCAACGTCCAACGACTTCTCCTTTCTTCAACCTTACATCGTACGGTCTGGTGTTTAGTAATCGTACGGGGACCATTTTGTTTTTCGGTGCTACTAGTGTTTTCCCAATGATGACGCTTTGGGAGGAACACTCTGGGTCTGGTTCCACCATTAGGTATCGAAGGCTTCCAAACTCACCTTCCAGTTTTGTCCAAACGAACACTTCAGAAGAAGGAGGCAGAATCAGATCTTCCGTGATGACAGTCCTCAGTGTCGACGTACTTTCGTTCGAATAGGTCATTGGAAGTTCCTTATTTTGGTACTTCAAAACCTGGTTACCGATGTCCAAAATAACTCCGTGCTGTTTCATAAAGTCGATTCCAATGATGCACTCGTCACATATATCTGCCACCAGGAATTGATGAGTAAACATTAGATCGGCCAGTCGGATCTTAAGACACACTTCTCCATATACTCTTGCTGCTTCTCCCGTTGCGGTTCTTAGACGGTAGCTATTGGTGTTATGAAGCCACGTCGTCTTTACCAGGTCTCGACGTACTATGGAGGCTGTGGCACCGGTGTCGATGGTAGCCACATGTTTGTTCCCGTTAATAGTAGTTTCCACAGTCAGACTTTTGTTGTCTCGTTTGGTCTGAGAGACCTGGATGGTGGTTCTGGGGCCATCGATACAAGAAACCAGCCTCTGCCCCTCGAAGTTGGTTCTTACTCGTTTCCCTGATGGGAAACGGGCTGATACGTAACGCTGGTGTTGTTGTTACCTTGTTCTGGGTTGAATCTCTTGCTTCCACAATGTTGACAACCGGCTTTATTTGGTGGTAGTCGGCATTGACGCTGTAAGTGCCCGGTCTTGTTGCAGTTCCAACATCTTGCTAGTCCGCTCCGCTGGTTCTTTTGTATTTCAGCTCTATGGCACGAGCACTCTTCGACTATGGCTTCTCTAAGTCGATGTACTCCCTGAGAAGCCTGTTCTGCTGCTTCAATTGTCAATGCGAATGCTAAAGTTTCGGAAAGAGTACGTGTTCTAGCAGTTCGCACAGACCTCTGAAGATGTATATCGGAAATGGCAAAAACGAAGGACTCAACAGCAAGCTGGTTGATGATTTCTTCTCCAGCATCCGGGTATGCCAGGTGAACCAGTCTTTCGACGTCTGCTTGGAGCTGCTGTAGACTTTCACCCCTTTTCTGGACTCTGTTATTGAGTTGGACTCGGAAGACTTCTTTCAAGTGGCTATCTCCAAAGTGTTTATCTATAGCTGCCACGAGAGAACTGAAATCGCCGCTCTTACCAGCTGGAACTGTTTGAAGTAATTCAGCTGCTGGTCCTCTAAGAGCAAGAGTCAGTGCAATGTACTTGTCTTCGTCATCCCAGCCATTTGTTGTCGCGGCTGCCTCAAATTGTCCCTTGTAGACTGGCCAAGAAGACTGTCCATCAAATGTTGGGGGTTTCATCTCCTTTTTCTTTGTAAACTCCCCAGCAGACTCTCGAATTTTTATTTTTCGAATCTGGTCCAATTCCTTGGTCAGAACAGAGAACTGTTTATCGCATCGGCTTTCCAAACGATTCTCTACAACAGAAAGCTGTTTTTCCACACCTTCAACGCGTTCGTCTAGGGCACATACATTTTTCTCAATGTTACCCAATTTGCCTTCTAGAATGTTTTTCTGACCTTCCAAAACATTCTGTTGCGCCTCAAGTCTTTCGAGAATATTCTGTTGTTCCACCTTTTGCTCGTTTCGTTGTTCTTCAATCACCTTCTTTTGTTCGTTTCTTTGTGTTTCAAGTTGTTCGAGAACATTCTGCTGTTCCTTCTTTTGCTCGTTTCGTTGTGCTTCCAGTTGTTCGAGAACATTCTGCTGTTCCTTCTTTTGCTCGTTTCGCTGTTCTAACAAAAGTTTCATCATACTAGAAAAATCTACACTTTCTCTTACTTCCTCTTCTTCCACTTCTATTTCAAAAACAAAAGTGTTTACGTCTTCCCCTTGCTGTTCCAAATAGTTACGCAAACGCAGGACGAGCTCATTTTTCGATCCCGCTCTAGAAAGATTTCGCTTACCTAACTCACTTTTAAGCTCAATGCAGTTGAGCTCTTCTAACAACTTACCCATTTTCACTGTATATAATTATTATTTTTCTTTTTACTTTTACTTTTTTTTTTTTTTTTTACACTTTATTAGTCAAATAAGTTTTATTTACACTTCTGACACCAATGTAACGTGCGCTTAGTTCGCAAAAATAAAACTTCACTTTTATTTATTTATTTCTACCACTTTATTCAGTATTTATACTTTATTCGAACTCAACTCGACTATTGGACTATCACTGGTTAACAACACTTCACTCTTAACTTTATCACTCTATAATCAAAACTAACTGCTCGTTGCGTCAGCGGCCTATTTATATAGAACAATACTTATCTAGAGCGTTCCAGTTTCTTCTCCATGGTTTCCACATTTGCTGTCAAGCATCTCTACACTCACACACACTGGCTTACAAACAATGCCTGTCATTTTATACCATTCCATTATAGTGTTGCCAGTTGTGTTTTCGGTTAAACGTTTTCGATTAGGAAATTGGTATAAATGTTGGGTGTTCATTACAATATGTAAGACCTTAAAATGGTTCTTTATTAATTTCCTTTCTCTCAGTTTAATAGGAATATATCCGTCATTGTTTGTTATATCTTGTATCTCTATTGATTGTGTATTGGTTTGTAGAAAGATGGTGAAGATGATGAATATGATTGTCGGCATCATCATTACCTGCAATGAGTTTGAAATGGGTTTCAGTTTTTTTTCTATGTATTATTTAGTTTTTCTGGAATTTTCTTTTTTTTCTGACATGAGTTTTATAGTATTTCAGACCTGTCTTTACATCTTTAACGTGTTCTCTATCTATCAAATCTGAGTTAATTTTTCTATACTTCGAATGGTTCTTACCTCCTCTAATTTCTTTTATATAGTTAACACCTGGTTCTAATTCTACGTCACTTCTATCTTTGTTCATAATACTAATAGTTTTCTCCTTTTTTTCAACCATCCGCTTGAATATGTCTTCATATTCTTCATCTTTAACTTTTCCTTGTATAAAGTCTAAAGGCTTATGGTTTGTAGTCGAATGGATTGTGTTATTATAAAACCCGTTAGTTAAAATCATTTGTTCTTCTATAGGAAGATGCTTTTTTGTATGTTTTAGTAATCTTAAGTGTTCATTAATAGTGTTATGAAGCCTTTCAATGTCTGCATTACTGTTATGGTTTGAATTTGAAGTAAAATGAATTTCAATATTTTTTCATCTAAAAATTCTTTCATAAGTTTTGATTTCATTCCTAATTCATTATCTGTCACTATTTTATTTATATTTCCGTAAACACTAATATATTTAAGTAAAGCTTTTCTGAACTCTGATTCTTTGCGACTGTCCAATTTGACGAACAATGCGGTTTTACTAGACTTGTCTATGATTGTGGCAAAAATGGATTTATTTATTGAATAGAAAACATCTAAATGGATTATTTGATTAGGTTTTGTAGGAGTTTCCGTTATTTTATAAAGAACTTTAGTGGGTTTTCTTTCATACTTTTCTAGAATACAAATTTCACAATTGTTAATAAATTCTGTAATTTTAGCTTTCATTTTAGGGTAATAATATTGTCTTTTTAATTCTTTGTATAATTCGTTTATTCCTCGGTGATTATTTTCTTCATGTTTTTCTTTTATAATAAGGGTATTCATGCTTCGGCGTAAGATCACGTTTTGTGTAAAATATGTAACTTTACGTGAGACTTTGCATGAGTACCTCTTTAAGCTACTTTGTGTAAGTGGTGTAAGAAAACAGCTGTTCGTTAAACGTCAAATTTATCAATTGCTTAAAAATAAAAAGAAAGAGTTGAAATTTTATTTAAAAAGCGATTTCAACAATAAAGACTTATAATAATAATGAATTTGGTGGTGGACCTCTCAACTCGTGACGAAAAGTGAACAATTTATTGGATATCACAGGATACCTTTAGCAATGTTTAACACGCAAGCAACCAGTTTTGTCGTGCATTCTCACATCAGTGGAAGATGGGTCAAAAGTAAGCAAAACACGTTATCAATGAACTAAATCAAATTATGTATTACTCTCAGTTCCAGGACGCTCGAGCTCCTAGAGGTTTGCCTGCCGATCACGTTGGCTTAGTTCGAGTGGTCTGCATTGAGGGAATTGGAAGTAACATGTGCTGTGGTACTCATGTTAGCAACTTATCCCAACTGCAAGCCATCAAACTGCTCCATGCAGAAAAATCCAAGGGAAAAGTTTATTTGCATTTTGTGGTGGGTAACCGGGTTGTAAAAAAGCTAGGTGAATGTTACGACCACGAATTGGCAACGAATAACACTCTCAAGTAAGGACATTCATTTGTTGTTTGTTGCTACATAGGCAATAGGCATCCATTTATATTTATTTTTCAGAGGAGGGCCGGCTATGCACTTGGAGCTGATTCAGGAAATACAGGCTAACTTGAAGAGTACCAACAAAAGCTTTCAGAAAGTCCTGAAAGACAACGCCGTGATGGAAGCTGAAAGACTAACCTTGTTGCCAGAGAAACCCAAATACTTCTCAATGCACCGTAAAGACAGCATAGAGCCAGACTTCATCAATACTTTCCTTCGAAGTGCGCCTCAAGATATCTTCTACTTTCTCTCTGTGAGTGACAATACTGGCAAAGGACACGTTGTTCTTAGAGGAGATCCTTCCATAATTGAGAAGTTCGGTACCACATTCCTTGAGATACTCGATAGGAAAGGCTTCGGCAAGGGCAACAACCTGCAAGCCAAGGTGAACAACGTAAACAAAGTCAAAGAGTGCGAGGCCAAGCTAAAAGAACACTTTGATAAACAATAAACTAACAAATTCGCTATGAATGATGAAACTTTGTTTTTATTTCACATTCATGTTTTATAAGAAAAAGTTTCCGCGCACTGCTTTTGCATATGTATGTACAGCAACCTAGTTTGACGGTGTAAGGTCATATCAGCTGAAAATACAACAAATAAAAATAAAAGAAAGTTTCATTTGCAGAGAGCCAAGTTTTACAAACCATTTTAATGAATAAAAAACAACTCATCGAAGTCTTCTGGCTTCCCTTTCGGATTCAAGGACGGTGAGAATGTCGCCTTCACGCACGGGTCCCTTGACATTGCGAATGATTTGACGGTTTTGTTCACCGAGGAACTCTATCTTAACTTGGGTCCGAACCATTCTGAAAAAACAAAGCAAAATAAAGCAAATGCTGAAAGAAAAGAAAGTGAAGGACTCGCCAAACTGTTTGCATTTTGTCAAATATGTCATCATATTCCTCATCTTTTTCTGGTGCCTGTTGAATATCTTCTTCGTCTTTACCTTCATCGCCATTCTCAACTCCAACCAAGACACAGTCGTCATCGGCAGATTTTTCTTTAGCTTCACCATATCGGATGAGAACTCGAGTTGCTTTGGATTTCACATAGCATTGGGACATCAAAACACAAGAATCTGTGTGATGGACCCGTACATATCGATTTGCATTTTGTTTTCTTCATTCTGGAATCAAATAATTATTTTATGCTTATTCAAAACTTTGTTTTTAATTACTTACTCCGCTCATTTCCATATTTATTTGTATACTTTTTCTATTTTTTGTTTGATAGAAAGTACCTACTTCAACTTAACTAACTTTCGAAATGTCAAAAAAGACTTTTGTGTAGTTTTACACGTTTTACCTATCTCGTTTCCGCATTGAATTCGTTGCGTAGTTTTACCAAATTTGTGTAAAACATTTTCCATACAAAATTTGACAGTTCTTTTACCATCTGGTAAACTTACACAGACTACACGGTTTACGAGGGCTTTACGCTGATGCATGAATACCCCTAATGTTCCCTAATTCTTCTTCATCTTTTATGTAATAATTTGCTACATTTAATTATTCTGTAGCCTTTAAAATGCTTTGAATATAATGTCTGAATTCTAACAAAAATTTCGTTACTGACTAATATCGCGTTAATTACCTTTGGGTTGAAATGATTCTTGATAATTTGAACTAGGTCTTCGTCATTCATAGTTTCTACTCCGATTATTTTTCGTTTTTTGTTATAAATATTTTTGTTTTGTATATAAGACGAGCCTGAAGTTACTTGATTAAATATTATTTGATTTTTATAAAGGTTAATAGGAGTAACAGTTTGTGTAATAGAATTTATTTTCGTTAAATTTTCACACATGTTAACTTCTATTCTACTTAGAAAATCGGCTACCTTGTTTTCATTACCCTTTCTATAAAAGATTTTGTAATTATATTCTCCTAACTGGAGCTTCCAACGTATTAATTTACCGTTAGGTTCTCTTAAATTGTCTAACCAAACCAAAGGTTGGTGGTCAGTAAACAATTTTATTTCTCTTCCAAAAATATATGGTCTGAATTGTTTCAAACACCAAACTATGCTAAGGAGCTCTTTTTCTATAGTTGAATAGTTAACTTCGTGCTCATTTAGTGTGCGAGATACGAATGCAATTGGTTTATTTTCCTGCGACAATACCTATAGCGTATTGGCTTGCATCAGTAGTGACCTCAAATATTTTGTTGAAGTCTGGGTATATCAGTATTGGTGACGTAACCAATTTATTTTTAAGTGTTTCAAAACTTTGTACATATTTTATATCGTGAATATCAATTTTTGCGTTTTTCTTGAGATATTTTGTCATGGGTTTTGCAATTTCAGCGAAATTCATAATAAATTTCCTGTACTAACCGGAAATACCTAAGAATCTCTTAATTTCCTTTTGTGTTTTGGGGATGATAAAGTTCCTAATAACTTCTACTTTCTTTTTATTGGGTTGTATTCCTTCCTCGTTAACAACATGTCCCAGAAATTCTACCTCTTTCCTCAAAAATTCACATTTGTCCAACTGAATTTTTAATTTGGCCTGTTTGAGTTTTGAAAATATGGACTTAAGGTTTTTGATATGTTCTTCGAGTCCATTAGAGAAGACAATAATGTCATCCATATAGACCAAACATTTAGTTCCGATATGTTCTCTTAATACTATGTCCATAAGTCTTTGGAATGTACTGGGGGCGTTTTTTAGCCCAAACGGCATTCTACGGAATTCGTAGTGTCCGTTATCAACAGAGAATGCAGTTTTTTCAACATCTGCTTCATGCATCTCTATTTGATGAAATCC
Source organism: Melanostoma scalare (assembly GCA_949752695.1). NCBI lineage: Eukaryota > Metazoa > Arthropoda > Insecta > Diptera > Syrphidae > Melanostoma > Melanostoma scalare. The sequence continues at coordinate 64,533,673 of OX456986.1, read as the reverse complement.
GCTTCTTAAATCGATTGTCGAAAAGTAATTGCTTTTTCCCAATTTGTCTAATATTTCATCAATATTAGGAATTGGGTAGCGATCATCTACCGTTTTCTCATTTAATTTTCGATAGTCGATAACCAATCTCCATTTGGTTTTCCCCGACGCATCTTGTTTTTTGGGGACGACCCATACAGGACTATTGTAAGGGCTGGAGCTTGGTTGAATTATGTTGTTTTCTAACATTTCTTGAATTTGTTTCTGTATCTCGATTTTATGAATGTAGGGATACCTATAAATTTTACTTTTTATTGGAGTATTGTCGGTGGTTTTTATACTATGTTTTATTTCGTTTGTAAAAGTAAGTGGTTCTGAATTACTAAATATTTCTTTAAATTGTTGTATAAGTTTCTTGAGATGCTGTTCTTCTTCTATATTAAGGTGTTCTACTCTAATTTGTGTAATTACGTTATTGTTAGGATTCTGATTGATTTCATGAGGTTCGACGTTATCAAAGTTATATATTTCTGCGATTTCTGTTGTCTTAAAAGGCTTATATAAATCTATTACGTGGGGTTTATTATCAGTATTTAATATTTTGGTTCTTGCTTTAAAATTTTCAACATTACAAATACCTTCTAAAACTGTTATATGTTCATTTAACTTTAGTTCATTAATTAATGTATGCCCTGATTTCTGTTCTACTGGGATTTTATACTAATGTTCCTCTGGATCTATTTGATATAATGTGTTCCCTTTAATATGGTAAAAATTTAATTTAATTTCAGTATTGTTAATTTTAATCCACTTGTTTTTATAATTTATCTCTGCGTCATACTTTAATAGTATGTCATTTCTTATCAACCCGTCGTATTTTTCGTGGAAGTTGTAAATAAAAAATTCCAAATTATCTTTTGAGTTTCCAAATTCCTTGAAACAATCTACTATTATCTTTTCCGTTATCAAAGTTTCTTTATTTAGTGATTTTAAAGCTATTGGTTTGATTAGTTTAATGAGTGAATAATTCTTAAATATTTGAGGGTTAACTATCGAGTTCGAAGCACCGGTGTCTATTAAGAATTTTTTGTCTTTTATCATTATGTAACAGAGTGTGTTTGGGCTGTTTCCGGAAAATTTCCGATATCGATGGCACACTGATGATTGACTTCCATTGGTTCTACTCGGTTATTGGTGATTGATGATTTTTGAATATTTTGGTTAGGGTTAGGGGTTCTAGTGTAATCATTGGGATTATTATTATTATTGTACGGATTATAAGTTTGATTGTGGTTAATGTTTTGATATTTATTATTTGAGGAAGCATGAGCAAAATTGGAATATCCTGCATTTGGATTTCGGGAATAAGCGTTACTTGAATTGGGATTTCCGTAATTCGGATAGTTGTTATTATAAGAATATCTGAAATTGTTATTACGGTTATAACTATTTCCAGAACTTGAATTTCCTGTATTAGAGTTTTTAAAACTAGTATTCTGACTTCGTGAAGGTAAATTATTCTGAATTCGTTCCCTTTTTGGGTAAAAATTTGTATCATTCTTGTAATTAGATTTGCTGTTGTATCCTGAGATTGCATTTCTATTCATATCCCTTTCCCTATTATTATTTACATGGTCTATTTGGCGTTTCCCTGATTGTGAGAAATATGCGTAACCTGATTCGTGTAGAATGTTGATGGCTTCTTCTAAAGTCTTTGGATTTCTACAATAAAGCAATGAGCGCATTGGCTCTGGTAACTTGGCTTTATATATATGTAAAGCAGATTGTATGTTCTGTGTAATGTTAACTTCTGAAGTTGCACTGTTTGCATCAAAAATTTGTTTAGCTTTATTGTTGAGTCTTCTTAAAATATGTTTGATTTGGTTATAAAATTCTACACTATTGTTTCTAAATGTGGCTCCTCTTAGCTCATCAAAGAATTCTTCTAAAGTTCGTCTGTCGCCAAAGTTATTAATTAAAATTGTCTTTATTTCGTTCCATGTAGTAACATGGTTATTAATTTCGACAACTTCCCTTGCTCTGCCTTTTAGTTTAGCTCTTATTTTATCAGAAAAAATACTTTGGCTCAGTTCATCGTATTTTATTAAAAGTGGGTGGACTTTATCTATAAGATCTAGAAAATTCTGAAGATCAAGGTATTCACCATGGAATTCTGGCAAACTAGATAAGTATTTGAGTGGATTTACATTTAAAGAAAGCATGTTATTTTGCGGAGAGGAAGAAGAGTTGTATTCGGGAAAACTACCGCGAGATTCTAAGTCTTGATGGAATTGGTTAACTATCTCGGTGATTGCCTCTGACTGGCTTTTTAATCTATTAAGTTCTTCACTTGGATTTGACATGTATATAGACAGAGGAAATAAGTTTACATTTACATATTTATATTTTCAAAGAAGCATTAAAGTGGATAACACTAAATAGTAATTTTCACAAAAAAAAAAAAAAAACATATAGGGTAGAGGTACCTGTTTCCAAACAGCTCCAGTAGTCTAGTCGAACACTTTTGCGAATTCCGTTTCAAACAGCCGTCGATTCTCTGTTTCCAAACAGCTCCAGTAGTCTAGTCGAACACTTTTGCGAATTCCGTTTCAAACAGCCGTCGATTCTCTGCAAGTATTTGTAAATCGTTAAAGTAGATAGTTGGATGGGTTTCCGGGTGCAATTTTGAGTTCACTCCTTCTGTCTTTTTTTTGTATTATTTGATAAAAAAAAAAAAAATGTTCGTTTCTTGTACTTTGTATTTTTTTTCTCTTTTTCGTAGAGACACAAATGTCAAATACCGCACTGATTTTATTGTACTAAGTTCTTTATTTTTCTTGTACTTTGTATTTTTTTTCTTTTCTCTTTTTCGTAGAGACACAAATATCAAATACCACTGATTTTATTGTACTAAGTTCTTTGTTTTTCGATTTGTGTAAATTTTCGGATCCTACCGACTGCGCCAGAAATGAAACAATAAAACTATCTTTATTTGTTTTCTTTTTTTATTTAATTAACACAAATCGAAAACAGTTTGGGACAAGAGAAACGAACTTTATGACATGAATGTTAGGAGAGAACTGATTAAGAATTATTAATATTTCTCAGGCTATGCAGATTGCATAGCTTGCAGTTATTAGGTTGCTCGTGTCTGTTTGTAAGTGGAGCTCTGACACAAAAAATGCGCAAAGTGCGAATTTAGCATTTATTTATCTTTTTAGGAATTGTTGTGAAACAAAAATATGCAGAGTGCATATTTTGCAATGAGTTTATTTTTCTTGTGAAATTTTGAAACAAAATATGCAGAGTGCATATTTTCAATGAGTTTATTTTTTCTTGTGAAACTTTGAAACAAAATATGCAGAGTGCATATTTTGTGATTAGGTAAATATTCAAGCAAATGATATTTACGTGGGGGGTTATAGTTGATGCTATAACTCTTACACTCTTTGTCGTTGTGGTTCTCTCCACACTTGACGCACCTCGACTGCATTTGGCAGTTGAATGCGGCGTGACCGAACCGTTGGCAACGAAGACATTGTTTAATTTTTCCCATCTTACTATCTGGTAGTCCAGGTAGGAGATTTTCCTTAGACTCTCCAGACGGCTATTGGGTGATAGGGTGACGAGGAACATCGGCAATAGCCGCTTCTCCCGTCTTGCCTTGGCCGTGGTGAACGACTTGACCCCGATGAACTCGAGATCGTCGCCCGCCAACCTGCGGAGTTCAACTAAGAGCTCCTCTGGGTCAGAGGTAGGTTCTACCCCTTTCAACAACATGCATTTTGGTTTCTCCTCTTTGGGAGTAAAAGTAAAATGTTCGGTGGCTGTCACTTTCAACAACTCCCGAACGATCTTATGGTCACCAATGTTTTCACATTGGATCGCATGCCGATCTTGACCTAATCATTTTATAGTAAATTTATCGCCAATGGCGGACTTACATATGTTTTTCATTGCTTGCAATTCCATTTTTGGGGTGTTAATAGGGGGCACCCTGCTTTTTGTGGCTTCTTCTGCTGTTGTTGTGCTATCTGCTGCTGTGCTGGCTGCTGCTGCTGTTCTGCTGGCTGCTTCTGCTGCTTTCGGGCTTGATTCTGGCTCGTTGTCGCGGCTTTTATAGCCGCGGTCTCCCGTGGCTGCTCATTGGTAGCAGTTTTCTTATTTACTTCAGCTTTAGTCCCGCGTTGCTGCACGGGTGGAGTTTTTTTGTTAGCCGCTTTTTCTGCAGCTGCTGGTCGCTGTTGTTTTGCCGCATCAACATTTGATTGCGACTGTTGTTGATGCGCCTCCTTCTCCGCTCTACGAGCCTCTTGCCTTTGTCTTATTTCGGCAATTTCTTTGCTTAGCTTTCCCACTGTCTCGGTGAGAGACCGCATCCGCTCTACGTCTTCGTCTTTGTTGTCGTTGTTGTCGATGTTGTTTTCTGCCAAGGCAGCGAACGAATTGCCGCTACCTGTATACTCATAGTCGTAAGTTGAATTGAGACTTACGATGCTTTCAGAACTGGTCGACATTCCATCGTCGTCGACCTCCTCTGCGGCTCCCTTCGCCTTCTGCTTTCGGGGCACTAAATTCGGCTTTACCTTTAGGCGCCGCCTCCTTTTAACTGCAGTTGTCTCTGCTGTTGTTGCGGTTGTTGCCGCTATCGGTTTTGCGGTTGTTTCCGCTGCTGTATTGTTTGTTGTTGTTGTTTTGTTGCTTCCAACAATGTTTTACTCGCAGAGGCATCTTTCGATACCCCTGCCCTTTTCTCCTTTACCATTTGTTTTTTCTTCAAAATGGATCACGTTTTCCACCTCTCGGTTGTGAAAAAAAGCTTCCAAAATTTTGGTCGCCTCTGAGTGGGATTTGATCCCACGACCCTCGGCTTCAGAGTCCGCCACTCTACCACTGTGCTAACTTTTCAGTTATTTTTTATTTTTATTTTTATTTCGTGAATGCTAAATAACTGTAAGATACAATATCTTATTTAATAGTTATAAGCTAATTTTTACATAGTTGAGCTGGCAATAAGTTAAATAAGTATAAAAAGAGGAAAAGAAAAATTTTGAGGCAATATAATTCAAATGATATCTAATATGAGATCAAAAAGAAAGTGAGAGAGAAAAGAAAATTATTTAATACAATTTATAGCATTTTAATTCAACTGTCAACTGAAAAATGGGTTTTTAGAACATTTTTAATTCTTGCTGTGTTTTGAATTTCTTTAATATTGCGTGGTAGACAATTCTAGAGACGAACTGAATTTACAAAAAATTGGCGCTCCGATGTAAGAGACGCATATCGAGGGTGAACTAGTTGACGAGATCTGTGAGAGGTAGCAAAACGGATTTTTTCGAAACAGTATTGTGGTTGGTGTGTTAGCAATATGTCAGAGAGCAAGATCAAACTACGGAGTTCAAGATATTTTTCAAACGGCATATCCAGCAGCATAGAAGCAAAGTTAAAAACACGATCGTATCTTCGTAAGCCAAATACATAACGAACAATGCTATTACAGGCGACATTAAGTTTACGTTTGCTTGCGTAGTTACAGTTGCAGTAGGTATATTTCGCAGCCGTATGTCAAAATCGGTATAATGAAGGTTTTGGCAAGAAGCATACGTGTTTTTACTGGCGTGAAAGACTGGGTTGCCCACAATGCACGTAGTGCCCCATATACTTTGCCGACAAGCGCATTATTGTGATTGTCCCAAGTTAAGAAGCGGTTAAAAGTTACACCGAGATTTTTGGCAGTTTCAACATATTCGATAGGAGCATTGCTCAATACAATTCGTGGGAAATAATCAAGATCTAGACTTTTTCTGGAAATAACTACACATTTTGATTTTTTCGGATTTAAAATAAGACCGTTTAAAAGGGACCAATTTTCAATTTTTTTAAGGTCTTCGTTAACATTGAAAGCTCCATTCTCAATGAGCCCAAGGGGACAGCTAAGATACAGCTGGACATCATTAGCATACATATGACAGGAACAGTTATCAACCAAAAATGGGAGTTCATTAACATAAATGGAGAACAATAGCGGACCCAGAATGGACCCCTGAGGAACACCTGTGTTGATTGGTAAAAAATTAGACAATTAGACAAGTTAACAAAATGATAACTAGATTTGCACTTAAAATTGCACTCACTTGGAAAAATACTTTTACTAACACTTTCTCCGCTGAAGTCTTTCCTGCTCGAAAGTCAAAGATCGACTGAGGCGGACATGCTACCCATCACACCACGGGTAACACGTTTTGTCAGTTGTCAATGTCAAATATCAAATTCATTTTTCGTTTTGTTGTGAGACCAACTAAAACCTAAAATCATTTTTAATTAGTTTCTTTTTTTTGCAAAAACGGTGCTAAAGATTTTCAGTTGAGTCCTCAAATAACAAATGGAAAAGCCATTTATGTACATATATCGCTTTAATTGAACGTGTTCATTGTGTTCATCTGTTCTTGAGTTCTTGCATCGCAGATCGCACAGAGAATGATGAAATCCATGGAGCTGTATGTATGTGACTTCCAGGTACGCTTATTAGCTGGAATGGGTTGAGTTCTTGAAATATAATACCTCGGAAACAATGACAAACACATTCCTTTTCAAATAGTGAACATTCAGGCTATAGGTCGTACGTATCGGATCTCGGATGTACAGGAATCTGTATTCTTTGTGCGTCACAAACGTGCCAAAAACCAATTGATCATATTTGCCGATGATACGCATCCAAGATGGATAAGTGCAACAACAGATTACGATACTATTGCAATTGCTGATAAGTTTAGGAACGTTTTCATTTTGCGATTACCGCATTTGGTTACAGACGACGTTGATGAGGATCCGACTGGAACAAAGTCGCTGTGGGACTGAACATTTGCACATTCCAGATTCCACATCGGGGAGATTATTATGTCGCTTCAGAAAGCAACTTATCAGGTATTAACCTGGCGGTTCTGAATCTCTCATATATGCTACACTAAGAGGAACTGTTATTCAACATTTGGAAACGCATATGAGAAATGAAAATCCTCGACTTTGTGGAGCTACAGAAGCGCGAATTATACAGTCAAGAACGTACTCGATGGACATTTATGTGAACAGAATTTGTCTATTGACCCAGTCAAACAGAAGAGCATAGCAGAAGACATGTATCGAACGCCAAATCAAATCTGTAAAAGCTTGAAGATATCCGATATGAATACATATATAAATATAATAGAAAGCAAATGCTTTGAAGATGATTCAGATTTGCTGAAGCATGAACCCGCCTGTTTTCTAGGACAAATGCAAGATACATCTGCAATAGATGTACCTACTCACGATGATCCTGAAAGATGTTAACCACGAACCTATGGTGCGTTATGGAGCTGGTGAGTGTACCTTTCAATAAAACTCAAAAATTTTCTCTAAATTGGATTCAACATTAGGTGAAGCTTTTGAAGCAATCGGAGTTCCTGAAGTTATTCCCATTTTTGAAAAGCTAGCATGTTTGAAGATGAGTTTAAGGACTCACTAAAAGTAAGAACCAAATAAGGAATTTTTGTTTGAGGTGGAACTTACTAAAAATAAAAAATTAATCAAAAATATAGCTTTCTGACCGAGGGATTGTGTAATTGGCTAACAATGGACCAAATTCTAATGGAACTCAGTTTTATATAACGGCCTAGCTCAGCCCAGCCTAATCTGGATTTGAAATACACAGTTTTTTTAAGGTATGTTTCAAATATCGATGTTAGATTTAATGAAGTCAATGTTCTTGTTTTGTTATAGAGTTAGACGGATTTGATGTACTTGATGAACTGGAAAAGCTAACAGTCTAGTAAAGATGTATTTCTTATTAGTCGTAAGCTAGATCTGAAATGGTTTAAAACTTCCTGCATCGTTATAAGAAAAATAAGCTCCATAATTCGTTATTATGTTAATGAAAAAACGTCAACAAACTATCACCTTTAGGTCACGTAAATAAAAAAACATAAAAAATCAAATTTTGATTATTTGTTTTATTCGTGGTAACCGTCAGAGAGTATGATTTGCAGCCCTATAATGAGCAGCTGCATGTCCACCCTGGTAGCAGCCACAGCCCACATGAGATATGACCACAGATAATGCAGATCCACAAAGCCTCAGTTGCTTCGCATTCCATACAAACAGAGTTCTTCAATAGCTCTGGTGTTTGCACATGTCGGAAAAAAGGGCATATAGAGTCACCCCATTTGATTAGGCTATTTGCATGGAAGGCATGATTACAAAGTATAGTCAGAACGCCATCAACGCTTTCATGCATTCTCTCAAGACAAACTGAAAAAGCGGAATTTTTTATATCACATTATTTTACCAGAGCATATGAGAAGTTCGGTATGGCCAATTGGTGGTGTTCCATCTTCTCCACGATCAATTTCAGACACCCAAACAGGATGACATAGTGAATCTGGTTCGAGAGAGTTGTAAGCCGCTCCATTGAAAGTCGAATAAAACTCGAATGCGGCTTCGTTGCAACGGAAACTACAAAAAACCGATTGTTTTTTCAACTAAAACTATTTGCGCTTAGCACTTACACTAGCAGAACCATAAATTGATTTGGACTTCCATCTCGAATTATGCGAATATGATTAATACCAATGGCGTAAGCTCGGCATTTACAAGAATTTTTTAGAAACAAAATAAAATCTATAAATAAATACTCACAAGTCACAAATGTCTAAAATGAGTTGCTTTGTCGCTGCAAAAAACGCTTCGGTGTGGGTATACTTACTAACGTTTTTTTCGCCGCACTCAGAGCGGCGCGTTGTCGCAACTGCAAATGCCGCTGCCGCGACGGCAAAAACGCTTTGGTTTGGGAGAACCTTTACATGTCGAATAAAACAGTTGAAATAAATTTTATTAAACTTTTAAATCAACCACGCACTTATTTATTTGTTTCACCATCAATATATATGTAAATGCAAAGGACAAAAACTGAACGTCAAAAGCCGCAATAAATAGGCAATTATTTTACAGACACTTTTAGTTTTTGTGAATACCTGTTTTTTTTTATTTTTTTTGATTTCTTAAAAATTTCCTGTCCTGCGACACTTCTCGCAAATGATATGAATTGATGTGTAGGGTGGTAGTTACTCCTTTGGCAATCTGGCTGATGGTGATTACGTGGTGGTTGCTGGTCCAACGAGGATTTTGCACAAGTTGATGACACTGAATGTCCAATTTACGCTAAGTAAGATGTTTAGTCAATTGCTTATCAATATTAATTTTTAATCAATTAACGCGAACTCCTAATTTCGCGGCGCGTATGTATATCTACGTTTGATAAGTTCACTAACTATTAGTTTTATTTAGGTATTTACTTTTGATTTTTAAACAAATGATTAATTTGAATTTGTCCCTGCTCGGGCGCCATGAAAATTTATAATATTTTTTATAAACTAGCTCTTATTTCGAGCTTAAATAAACGATAAATTTTAAGTTTAGAAACTTCGAAAAAACGAAAAGAAAAAGGCGAAAATAAAAATGACTGTGCGGTTTCAAATATCAAAACGAAGTGTGTTTATTTCATTGTTCTTCTTCTTCTTCTTCTTATTTATTTTGATGAACAAAATAATGAAATATTAAATATGGCGGGAAGGGCGCGAAATTTGAAATTTATACCAATTAGCTTATGGTTTAATTTTCATTTGTGGCTCTTCAAAACAAGTGCTCAAAGTGCCTGCGCAGAAATTTTTTTCTTACATGAGTTTTGCAATGTAAATTCAAGAAGAGCACAACGAAGATACCAGGAACTTTATTCTAACTGAAAATCTGGCAACCTTAAGCCTAAAGGAATTCAATTTAAATACTGTTTCAAAGATTACAAGACTACAAGTAATCCGGGGGCTACACGATCAAGATATGGTAAGCCATTTACAATACATTTAAATTTTCTTACATATACAATCAAATTTTTCGAAATTGAAACCCAGCTGGTATGGAATATTGAAAGCCACCCGAGAAGCAGTTTCAGTAGCCATGAAATTGACAGCTTCGTCAAATACCCTCAAAAAGAGAAAAGAGTGCCTGGAAAAAAACTTTGAATTTCTTGTGGGTGCTATTTTGAAAATACATAATGACATGTCGATTGAAAGCCATTTGCCTGGCAAATTGTAAGTCGCCTACGTCACAGCCGAAACACGAACAGGAATTTGGCATGGTGTATATGTAAGCTGATGGCTTACCATATCTTGATCGTGTAGCTGCAGGGTAAGACAAGAGTTATCGAGAAAAAACACCCACAATGAAATTCAAAAACGAGCTCTGGCATGCATTCAAAACAAAGGAGCGCTCTTTGAGCACTTTTTATAGTTGTATTTGTATAAAATACATAAAAAAAACTACAAAAAGCTCCCATATTATTGTTTTATTCAAACAAACCTCAAATTTACAAATCTTTTTTTTTTTTAATTTTACCCATTTTGTATTTTTTTAAATATCATAAAATGTATGAGTTTTTGAGTGCACTTATTATTGAGTTTTTTTTTTATTGCTTTGTTCATCTGTAAAAAATAAAGAAACGCTATGTTTATCAGGCAATTTCTGAAAAAAATGACCTCAAAGTCAAAACTTTGTTTCGGGAAGAAAATTTGAGCACCAATTAAAACTGAAAATCTGGCAACCCTAAACCTATGGAAGCTAAACTTAAATACAGTCTTAAGGATTGTCATTTCTACGAAAAATTAAGTCTTAGATTAGGTCTCTATCATTAGTATTGACAGAGATATCGAAATTAGCATAGGTCAGGGTACACCAAAGTTAGCCTTTTTTTAAATTGTCTAAAAGTGAAATCAAAGTTGAGAATCGAGCTTTACTGTAGAACAATTTTTTTCATAGAATATGACCAAGAATCACATACCAAAGGATAATGCACGAAGTACGGGATACCCTGTATATCAATCCGCAGCTGTAAATTGATAAAACAAAAGATTCCAAATTCCTTTTTGATGATTTCTACAAGCAAACAAAGAGACTAATATCCCTCATATGTACATCCCTTTCAACTAATTCCTTTCTTTTAGAACATACCTTTTTAGGTTAACAATTTTGCAACCTCTAAATTATCGTTAGTTTGGTTGAATTGGTAGGAGTCTATACCAGTCGATCTTTGACTTTCGCTCAAGAAAGACTTCAACGAGGACAGTGTGTTAAAAGTATTTTTTCAAGTGTGTGCAAGTACAAGTGGAAAATAAGATTTGATTTTGGTGGGGCTACCGCCCCATTTATTAGCTTACTACAAGCTTAAAATAACTTAAACATACTAAACTTAAACTAATTAAAACTAATTAAAGCTAAATTAAACTACAGGGATGAGAAATGGTTTAAAAGGAGGACTTTCAGACAAGGACTTGGAAGATTAAGGTCGAAAAGAAAAGGAACAGAGTTAATCTTACTCATCATGCGGGTTAGGGGTTCGTTGAGACCATAGGATGTACGATGAGCAGGAAGGAAAAAAAATCGGGATGATCTTACGTTTCGGGGATTAGTGTTGAAGGAGATAAGGTCTAAAAGGGAGGAGCAGTCAGTGTTGCCAGTAAGAAGTCGGTGAATGAATATAATGTCAAAGACATTCCTTCTGTTTTCTAGGGAGTGAAGATTAATTATTGTAAGACGATCGCGGTAAGGAGGCAAGTTGAGAAAGTTTCTTACGTCGTAGAGATCCCGTAGGGCAAAGAGCAGAAAACGACGTTGAACACTTTCAATCCTTGAAATATGAACCGCTTGATATGGAGCCCATACTTACGATGCATACTCAAGGAGAGGGCGAACATAGGCAATATAGAGAGATTTTGTTACAAGGGGGTTGCGGAACTCTTTGGACCATCTCTTGATAAAACCAAGGGCGGAATTAGCTCTTGATATTACTTCGTCAATATGAGAACGAAAATTCAATTCGCCGTCGCAGAGAACTCCTAAATCTCGGATAAGCTGCACACGGTTTATTGGAAGGTTCTGAAGATGATAGGACCTGGGGGGAGGTTTATTACTTTTACGAGAAAAAGTTATTGCCTCGCATTTGGCAATGTTTAATTCAAGGAAGTTTTTAGAACACCAAAAGACGAATGAATCGAGGTCATTTTGAAGCTGGAGAGAATCTCGATCGGAGGTTATGACTTTGAAAATTTTAGCGTCATCAGCGTAAAGTGAGATAGAAGAATATTGGATGATCTTTTCGACATCATTAATGGCCAGGATGAAAAAGAGGGGTCCAAGATGGCTTCCTTGGGGCACACCGGAGGTAGCCACAAATGGAACTGAAAGAGTAGAACGGAAACGAACTCTATATTGGCGGTTGTCAAGATATGAAGAGATCCATTTAAGTAGGATAGGACTAAAACCGAGGAAAGAAAGTTTAAAGAGGATTACAGAGTGAGAAATTTTGTCAAAAGCTTTGCTAAAATCTGTGGTGATGACGTCAACTCCGTTTCCTTTTTCCATTGCAGAGAGAGAGAGAAGGAAACAAACTCAACTAGATTAGTAGTTGTAGACCTTCCCTTACAGAAACCATGCTGCTTGGAGGATATCATTGATTTGCACTGGAAAGATAGTATTTCATACAGAATGCTTTCGAAAAGCTTAGGGATATGAGAGAGTTTGGCTATGGGTCTATAGTTAGAAATTAGGCTTTTGGCGCCTTTTTTATGGATAGGTGAAATAACAGATATTTTACATAAGTCCGGAAAAACACCACTTGAAAGGGATAGTTTGAAAAGGTTAGTGATAGGAAGGGCTAAGCTCGAACAACATTTTTTAAGCAAAATAGCAGGAATGCCATCTGGACCTGGATTATACTCGTCTTTGAGTTTGAGGAGACCATTAAGAACAGTTGACTGATTAAAGCATAGATTAGAAGGCCCTGTAGAGAAATGGCGAAGATAGGAAAAGTAAGTCTGGTCTAGATCTGGGGTTTTTTGAGCAAAAAACAGTTTAAAGTGACTTGCAAAAAAATTGGCGATTGTTGTTGGTTCGTTGGAAGATTGGGTATCGTAGTGAAGAGAAGGAGGGAAACCATCATTTTTCTTTTTATAATTGATAAACTTATAAAACGATTTTGGCTCCGAAATTAGATTTGCTTGGGTGGTGGATGTAAAGTCATTGTAAAGAGATTCATTGAGGTTGGAAAACTTATAAAATACTCCAAGGTAATCAGAGTAATCGAAAACTGAACGCGAGCGTAGATATTTATTCCAGAGCTTATTTCTCTTGTTACGCAGCTCACGTAGTTTATGATTGTACCAGGGAGGGGATGTTGAGTAGGACTTATCGCGCGAAAGGGGAACATAAAGATTTATGCAGTACAACAATTTCTCGTAAAACAAACTAGTTGCATCATTCATTGAAAGATTTTTAAAGTCGAATGAGGTATTAGAGAGAATTTCATTGATCTTCTTGAAGTTAGCTTTATGAAAGTTGAACGAATACTTACTTGGGCTAGGTAGAAGAAAAGGTAAGGTTATAAAAAAAGAGAGAGTGAGAGGCGGGTGAAAGTTGTCAATAGTAGATAGTGGGGATGAGGATTCTGAGACAGATGAGTTAATGGGGTCGGAAGTGAAGATAAGATCAAGTTGCCGGCCCATATAGTTTTTAATACCACTCGTTTGTGAAAGGCTTGAATCAGTAAGACCGTCAACAAAGAGACATTCTTTGATGGAAACGGGTGAGGGAGTGAAAGCAAATTGGTCTTCTGAAGTGTTCCATTGAAGATAGGGGAGATTGAAGTCACCGAAAATAATTATCTCATCTTGTGCTTCTGAGATGTCAAGCACTTTGTCGATCGCAGCTACAACCAATTTGTACGAGTCTGTTGGTTCGCCGGGAAGGATGTAGAAACACATCAGGAAAATGGACTGATTAGAGAATGTAAGTTTTATAGAGATGTAGTCAAGAAGTTTTTTTTATTGTTTCTCACTTATAACTACTTACTTGCTAACAAAAATGTTTAAACTAGCTTACATAATAACTTAATTAACTTACTGACCCTAGGCGGGTACTCTAAATTACTCAATAACTTACTTTCTAATGCCTTTCGGCCTAAAGATACAACGTATATATTTCAACCTAGAACTAATATTAAGAACTAAGAAAGTTTAAAAAACTTAGTTTTGATGATCAAAATTTTTTGGTTTTTCTTAAAATTACTTACAACTAATTAAAACTACTTAAAACTAGAGCAGCCACAGTAGCTTTTTTATAATTTTTGTTTTTTGTGTTTTATACTTTTTTTGGATTTTTGTTTGTGTTTTTTTCTATTTTTTTTTTATATTCAAGAAGTTTGGAAGAGGAGGATGAAATGAAGGAAGATTCGTATTTGTTATGGACAGCGATTAGGACGCCTCTATTTGGGGGTTCGCTATGAGGTTGTTCGTCATCACGAAAGACATTGAAAAACGAAGGAAACAGCTCTTGGCTTTTGATGTCCTGGGAAAGGTTTGTTTCAGTAAGTGCAAATACATCAAAGGGAAGATTGTGGGACTGCAAGTACACTGAGTGAGTTTAAGAACGAAGACCTCTTACGTTTTGGTAATAAAAAGAAAGAGGGTGGAGATTAGAAGGTGGAATACTGTTTTCGGTGTTAGGAGCGATAAAACTTTTCAGTTTCGGATCGGATTCTTTGCAGGTAAGAGATTCTTTTGGATTGAACGTACCGAGAGAAAGCTAAGAGATCTTTGGAGACTTGCACCGAAGAGATATTCAGGAGCTCGTGGTATTTATTGTAGAGCTGCCTTAGGTGTTTAGGATCAGAAGGAAGTCCTTCCTTTTGAATAGACGCTAGTACATAGCTTTTCGTTTCACCGTCTACACACATATCGTCTGGTTTATCGTGAAGATAAGCTAGGAATAGACGAATGTTGTCAAACACCTTACTATCTCTAAGTTTTGAAAGAGCATAGCGGGACTCGGTAGATTCAATGAGGGACTGTTGCGTTAGTTTGACATTAGGAGGTAAAAGAGGATCGAAAGTAGAGCGAGATTCGAGTGGTGGTTGAGATTGGCTTGGGTTTAAAATATGACAGCTTATAAAATTAGGGTATTTAGCTCCTGAGGTGAGGTTGAAACTAGGAACAGGGGGGGGATTTTGTTTGGTCGAAATTATTTGAGAGAGGGGATTGGGAATCAGGGTTAGTATTGAAGGATACCCGTTGATGAGCACGTTTCTGTTGGACTGCGGATTGCTGTAAGGACAGTCTGGGGTTGTGTTGGGGCTTGAGTAAGAGTTTAGGCTGAGTTATAGATTTTTGAGATATGTGGGGCTTGGGCATAGGTCTAGCAGGAAGTGTGTGGGGCGTAGGAGGATAAGGATTGTTTTTAAAATTATTGAGAGAAAAGGAGAAATTTGGGAAAATATTTGTTTTAAAGCTCCAGTTATGTGTCGACGCTTCTGCTGATTTTTCGGGCCGAGGGTCTTCCATCCACAACGATAGGGTCATATAACCAAGTTTTAAGCTTCCATCGGGGAAAGAAAATAACCATTCGTATTTCCCAGGAAATGAGGCATCCTCAGGTTGGTGAGGTTTAAGGGAATTGATAGAATCCATTATATTGTTACCCGATCGGAGTAGTTCATCCCGAAGAGTAGTTAATTGTCCATCAAGATTTATTTTAGAAACTGCCGAGATAATGTCTTTTTTCATATTTTGAAGAGAAGATTTGACCGAAATGATCTCATCAAAGGTATCATTAGTATTGACAATTTTTTTATTTAAATCACTTGAATTATTGTTTATTGCGCGGGTCAGTTCAGAGAGGCAGCAGTGAATTTCATCGTTTGAGTTAATAAGGTCATCAAATTTGCCCATTTCATTCAAAATTTGTTATCATTATTTTTATTTATTTCATCACTGCACGAGTCATTGTTAAATTTGATAGCTTTTAAAATGTGGGACAAAGATATTTCCCTGCATTCATCACAAAAAAACATGAACCGGGAACTATATTCGCTAAAGTGGATCAGCGAACGTTTGCTTAGACCAGCACATGTTGGGTGAAAAAGCCTACCGCACAAACCACAGCACGATAATTGGGGCATGCTATTATCGGTAGCCAGGTTAATATTGCACGCGTTGCACTTGGTCATTTTGCAAAATATGAGTTGATTGATTTGAATGGGAAATGACGAATACAAGAAAAGACTCAATAAAGGAAGCGGATTAAAAACACGTCTGCACTAGACAACAAACGTTTTTTGAATGAGAAAGATGAGAAAGATAATGAAAGATATCAGTTTTACAACTGAAAAGTTAGCAGAGTGGTAGAGCGGCGGCGTCCCAATCCGAGGGTCGTGGGATCAAATCCCACTCGATAAAAATTTTAGAAGCTTTTTTTTTATAACCGTGAGGTAGAGAACGTCATCGACTGGGAGGAAAAACAGATGGTAAAAAAGAAGAAGGCAGGGGCATCGAAAGATGCCTCTGCGAGTAAAACATTGTTGGAAGCAACAACAACAACAAACAACAAACAATACTGCAGCGGAAACAACCGCAAAACCGATAGCGGCAACAACCGCAACAACAGCAGAGACAAAAAAGGAGGCGGTGCCTAAAGGTAAAGCCGAATTTAGTGCCCCGAAAGCAGAAGGCGAAGGGAGCCGCAGAGGAGGTCGACGACGATGGAATGTCGACCAGTTCTGAAAGCATCGTAAGTCTCAATTCAACTTACGACTATGAGTATACAGGTAGCGGCAATTCGTTCGCTGCCTTGGCAGAAAACAACATCGACAACAACGACAACAAAGACGAAGACGTAGAGCGGATGCGGTTTCTCACCGAGACAGTGGGAAAGCTAAGCAAAGAAATTGCCGAAATAAGACAAAGGCAAGAGGCTCGTAGAGCGGAGAAGGAGGCGCATCAACAACAGTCGCAATCAAAATTTGATGCGCCAAAACAACAGCGACCAGCAGCTGCTGAAAAAGCGGCTAACAAAAAAAAAACTCCACCCGTGCAGCAACGCGGGACTAAAGCTGAAGTAAATAAGAAAACTGCTACCAATGAGCAGCCACGGGAGACCATGGCTATAAAAGCAGCGACAACGAGCCAGAATCAAGCCCGAAAGCAGCAGAAGCAGCCAGCAGAACAGCAGCAGCAGCCAGCACAGCAGCAGATAGCACAACAACAGCAGAAGAAGCCACAAAAAAGCAGGGTGCCCCCTATTAACACCCTAAAAATGGAATTGCAAGCAATGAAAAACATATGTAAGTCCGCCAATGGCGATAAATTTACTATAAAACGATTAGGTCAAGATCGGCATGCGATCCAATGTGAAAACATTGGTGACCATAAGATCGTTCGGGATTTGTTGAAAGTGACAGCCACCGAACATTTTACTTTTACTCCCAAAGAGGAGAAACCAAAATGCATGTTGTTGAAAGGGGTAGAACCTACCTCTGACCCAGAGGAGCTCTTAGTTGAACTCCGCAGGTTGGCGGGCGACGATCTCGAGTTCATCGGGGTCAAGTCGTTCACCACGGCCAAGGCAAGACAAGAGAAGCGGCTATTGCCGATGTTCCTCGTCACCCTATCACCCAATAGCCGTCTGGAGAGTCTAAGGAAAATCTCCTACCTGGACTACCAGATGGTAAGATGGGAAAAATTAAACAGGCACGGGGACATTTTACAATGTCTTCGTTGCCAACGGTTCGGTCACGCCGCATTCAACTGCCAAATGCAGTCGAGGTGCGTCAAGTGTGGAGAGAACCACAACGACAAAGAGTGTAAGCTCGGTGAGACAAGGGTCGAAGACAAGACCCTACTGAAGTGCGTTCTCTGTGGTGGAGATGGGCACCCTGCTAATTATCGGGGTTGTCCTCGATACCAAATTATAAAAAAATCAAAAAAAGCTGCTCCAACAGCAACTAAGGATGAGGGAAGGCAAACAGCCAGACCAATTCCAAGGGCCGTCGTTCCCGAAGTCTCTTACGCCCAAATGGCGTGGGGGGCTGGGAAAACGGTACAGCCTCCTCAGAAAGCGGCCACACAGCCATCTGTGTCTAAGGCTGCGACTGGGGAGTCAGAGGTGATGGTCGCTCTGCGTGTCATTCAGGCACAAATGAGTGAACTATCACGGCAAATAAGTGAGTAGGCGCGTAGGGTCGATTTGATTTACCGTGCAGTGCCTTCGCTTGCGCGATTTTTGGGTTAACGGGCGCGCTGCCGGAGAGACCTTTCAAGATCCTAGCCGTGAATGTGAATTCGCTAAATAGGGTAGAACGACGAGCCAACTTCTCTGAGTTGTTAAAAGACCAACGTCCTGATGTATGTATGGTTAGCGAAACTAGGCTAAACCAGCATCACAATTTGACGAATAATAATTAAAATATCGTAAGAAGGGACCGACCCAACTCGACTTTCGCGGGTGGGGTTGCGATCTTCATACGTACGGGCATTGCTCATAAGGTAATATATAGTGGTGAAGTACGCCGATTCCAGTTGCTTGAAGCGTGTATCGTATGCATCCCTCTCCAACAGGAGAGGCGCTTGTATGTGGTCGCGATCTATGCGCCGGAGGCTTCTCAAAATTCATGTTTTATAACAGAGCTTGAAACACTTTTTCGATGTTTGAAACTGAACTCAGAAGAAAACTATTTCCTTTTGGCCGGTGATTACATTGCTAAACACCAAGATTGGGGAAATCAATTAGCCAGGGAGACCCAGCTATTCAATTGGCTGGGGCTCCACAGCATTGAGTGTAAAGTCGATCTGCTAGCTACTGACAGGCCTTCATATCCTCGAAGTGGCTCTTATTTGGATCTATTGCTTTTAGACTCAAGACTGAAACTGACCGACGACATTCTTCGACGGACGAAAAATTGTTTGACGACGGTTGAGTACGACAGTGACCACTGTGGACTTGCCGCCGTCATACTGCTTCCGAACGACCTTGTGGAACTGGAGGAGTACGTGCCGACGCACTCTTAAAACTACGGTAAGACACGTTGGTCGCGCTTTTCCGGTGCCGTCTCAAGGGAACTTCGTTCGAATGGTATTACGCCACCATGCAATAGGAATCTGTCGAACGTTGAGATCGATGGATACCTGCAACGTATGGAGGATGCAATCCGTAGTACAATGGACAGGACAATTCCTAGGTATAGGCAAAATGATCCATCGAACATGTACAGAAACGCGACAATAGACGCACTTTACAAACAAAAAAGTAGACTCCTGTCAAGACTCAAACTCTTGCACAGGAGGTTTACTGACCGACACGATTTGGAGATTAGAACTCTGAGGTCACAGATCAAAAATCTCCAACAACTTATTAAAGAAAACTATAGAATTTCCATTTCATGTTTCTGGAACAATAAAATTCGGGCTGTGCAGTCCAACAACCCGAGTATGTTTCCGGAAATAAACAAAATCTTTAGGAGAAAAGATCAAAATGATCTTCAGGGTATTAAACTCCAAAGGACGACAGAGAACAAAGACTTACTTCTGACAATAGGAATAGATCCGGATGAGGCCATCTTGGATGATGACCACTTTATAGTGGAAGATGCTCAGGAGAAGGTAGAGACAGTGGGTGCTGTTTTCGAGAGAGTATATAAGGTGAATGAGTGCATTCGCCCGAATTACGATCTTGAGAACAGAGCCTTCGTTGGACACTTCTATCTTAGAGACGAGATCTCGCATTGGCGATCCGAGAATCCTGGTTTCACTAGGTTCAATAACGACCGACTTGCAAATGCAGTCATCGCCCAGCGAAACGGGGATAACACCCTGTTCGTTTCTAAGATGGACCTCGTGGACTTACTTACTTACTTAGGTGGGCATTACAGTTCGGGGTGAACCTGGGCTTCAACCAACATCCTTCTATAACGATTTCGATCTCGGGCGAGCCTTTTCCAGTTTCGCACTCCAAGTCAGTTGAGGTCTTCATCCACTTGATTGCGCCACCTAAGACGAGGTCTTCCCCTTCCGCGATTTCCCTGCAATGTGCTTTCGAACACCCGACGAGCCGGAGCGTTTGGGTCCATCCGCTCTACATGGCCCAACCATCGTAGCCTCGCGATGCGTACTCTTCTAGCTATGCCCATGTCGCGGTACAGCTCATACAGCTCGTTGTTGTATCTTCTTCTCCACACATTGTCTTCGCATACGGGACCAAAGATCATTCGGAGAATTTTTCTTTCGAAACGACCAAGAGTTTCCTCATCCGCTTTCGATAAGGTCCATGCTTCCGCGCCGTACAGCAGGACTGGGATGATTAAGGTCTTATACAAGGTCACCTTGGTTTTTCTAGAGAGGGTTTTGTTT
This sequence comes from Melanostoma scalare, assembly GCA_949752695.1. NCBI lineage: Eukaryota > Metazoa > Arthropoda > Insecta > Diptera > Syrphidae > Melanostoma > Melanostoma scalare. The sequence continues at coordinate 64,513,433 of OX456986.1, read as the reverse complement.
CTCAATTGCCTTCTTAACCCAAAGAAGCAACGGTTGGCAAGAGTTATTCTCCGTTTGATCTCCGCACTGATGTTGTTGTCCGTGTCTACAGCGGATCCTAGGTAGACGAAGTCCTGTACTACCTCGAAGTTATGTCTGTCTATTGTGACGTTTTGTCCAATTCGTCGATGTTCTGTGTCCTTGTTTGATGACAGCATATACTTCGTTTTACCCTCATTAACCATCAAACCCATTTTTGCCGCTTCTGTTTCAATACTCGCAAAAGCACCTATGACATCACGCTTTTTTCTTCCCATTACGTCAATATCGTCTGCATAGGCGAGTAATTGTACAGACTTTTGAAAGATTGTTCCTCTGGTGTTGACGTTTTAGTTTCTTACAATCTGTTCAAGTATGATGTTGAAGAAATCGCATGACAGTTTGTCGCCTTGCCTAAAGCCTTTTTCGACATCAAAGGTCTCGGTGAGTTCTTTTCCGACCTTGACGGAGCAGCGTGAATTCTCCAAAGTCATCCTGCATAGTCGTACGAGCTTTGCAGGGATGCCGAAACTAGACATGGCTCTGTACAGCTCGTCTCTGTAAATACTGTCATACGCGGTCTTGAAATCGATAAACAGGTGGTGAATATCGATATTATGTTCTCGGGTTTTTTCCAAGATCTGCCGTAATGTGAAAATTTGGTCTATTGTGGACTTCTCTGGTCTAAAACCACATTGATAAGGACCTATCAAGTTGTTGACGTGGGGTTTCAGACGTTCACATATTACAGCAGACAAGATCTTATAAGCGACGTTAAGGAGGCTTATCCCTCTGTAATTGGCGCAATTGTGAGGGTCTCCCTTCTTTAGGATCGGGCATACGATACTGAGGTTCCATTCATCGGGCATGCTTTCTTTCGACCATATCATGCAGATCAGCTGGTGCATGCTCCTTTCCAACTGATCTCCAGCTGCCTTGAAAAGTTCGGCATCAAGGCCATCTGCACCTGCAGTCTTATTTGATTTAAGTTTGCATATGGCAAGCTTGGCCCCTCGGAAAGTTCGGACATCTAGCACACTGGAAGAGTGCCTTGCGTCGATCGCAACATGGTCAATTTGGTTGACGGTTAATTGATCTGGGGATCGCCATGTACCTTTATGAATTTTGAGATGCGGGAAGCGTGTACTACTTACAACAAGACTTAGCCCCGCAGCAAAACCGATTAGCCTCAGTCCGTTTTCGGAGATTATGTCATGGAGGCTGTGCTTACCGATTGTATTTCCAAAGACGTCCTCCTTCCCTAGTTTTGCGTTAAAATCGCCAAGAACGTCGATTCACGTCGTGTCTAGGGCACTGCTCATATGTTTCTTCGAGGAGCTCGTAGAAACAGTCTTTTGAATTGTCGTCTTTCTCTTCTGTGGGGACGTTAGGCTAATGTTGGCGAATTTAGCCCTGATGCGGATGGTCATTATACGCTCATTAACTGGATTTTGGCTAATCACCTTATCCCTGAGTCTTCCTCTAACGACAAATCCGCACCCAAATAAGCGTTGTTTCTGTTGTCTGTACCAGTCGCCATAGTAGATGTCACAGTTTTTCATCTTCTTTATGCCCGGTCCACTCCATCGCACTTCTTGGATGGTGGTTATGTCTGCTTTGTAGCAGTCCAGTGCGTCCGCTAATTCTCCAGCTGCACCTAGTCCGTTAAGAGACCTTACGTTCCACGTGCAGTTCCGGAGGTCATTGTCCTTTTTTCGTTTGCTTGGGTCGTCAACTTTGAAATCATTATCGTTATCCGAGGCTGTTAGTTGTTTCGGAACAAACTTTTTTTAACGTGGTTGGGTAGTTAACCCTACGCACAACCCCCAACCTGGAGGGCCAGGTCCTTTTGGATCCCTTCGGACACAAAGGGCTGGAATATCCAGTGTCAGTACCCTGCTGCAGGGATGTGAGTGCTGCCGTTGGCTCACCAGGAGCTCATCCGCCACCATCTCTACTTCAATACCCTGTCCCAGTATTGAAACACCCCGAAAGACCTTTAAACCAAATATGTTGGAGTAGCTCCTTCAGGGGTTTCTGCTTTTATGGCTGCTGAAGTCCACCGTTGATTCTGTCCTTCGAATTCATCCGCTGGAGCATTTACACGAAAGCTCTCGTAGACCACTGAGATTCATGCAGTCAGTCATAGTTCGCAGAGCAATTATAGTGTTGACCGATCACAATTCTTTTGTTCCGGACTCCCTTGTCAACACTCGCACCTACTAGTTTAGCAGGTCAGCTCTGGACGGAGCATCCCAGGTCCCAGTGGATACCGCTTGGAGGTATAGTAAGCACAATTGACGTGTACTATAAGTTACAGCATCTGGGCGCCGCCAAGTTGGCACCAATCAGAGCCTACCCGAATAGTACAACGCCCATCCACCTCGTGGACATCTTTCACAAAATAAAGAAAAAGAAGTCAGCAGGAGTCGACGGCATACCCAATGTTGTGCTGCGAAACCTCCCTTCGGAAGCGGTGGACATATACACCACGTTGTTCAACAATGCGCTGAATAATGCATATTATCCAGTGCGTTGGAAGACGGCAGTGGTCCATCCTCTCTTTAAAAAAGAGAAGGATGGTTCCAATCCAGCAAATCTCCGGTCAATTAGTCTTCTCCCGAGTATCAGTAAGGTATTCGAGAAAGTTCTCAATAGAGCTCTGTCCACATGGGCTGAGGACAAACATATTATTCCAGAAAATCAGTTCGGTTTTAAGGCGGGCCATGATACCACACATGTCGCATCTAAACTAGTATCAGATATTCAATGGAACAAAGCTAAAAATCAGTGTACGGGTGCATGTCTGGTTGACTTGGAGAAGGCTTTCGATACCGTTTGGTTAAACGGTCTTTTCTATAAATTGATCAGATATGGCATGAGTAAACCACTGCTTTATATTCTGAATGACATGCTTCATGGTAGAACGTTTGTTGTGAAGAGTTGCAACATAACTTCTACCAGAACTTTTAAAATACAGAACGGTCTACAACAGGGGGCGGTGAATTCGCCTATTTTATTTAGCATTTTCACCGGCGATATAATTGGTTCTCTTCACCATGCTATAGCGTACGCCGACGACCTTATTGCGTACAGAACAGGTCCAAAGATCGAAGTCATCAGAATACTTTTGCAGCGTGACTTCCGATAAGATCCAGCAATATTGCGATGACTGGAAGTTGAAAATCAACGTCCAGAAATCGGAAACAATTGTGTTTAGAACCTCTTTGGCTCGGGCCTCATGGGATACGAGAAAGAACTGGCGAAAGCTGGTGATCGTTGATCTACATGGCCACCCACTGCCAAACAAAGTAGTAGTCAAGTACCTTGGCATCTGGCTAGATCAGTATCTATATTTTAACAAACATATGGATGCAGCTCTGGCCAGGGCTAGGGGAGCTTTTGCTCTGACAAGGCGACTGTTTCACAGCAGTCAACTTGATAGCAGAGTGAAGGTGATTTGCTACATGGCCCTCATAAGGCCAATGATTGTCTATGGGTGCCCCGTGTGGTTCAATGTTACAGCGTCTCAAATGGAAAAGATTCGGGTGTTTGAGAGACAGTGTCTGCGTACCTGTCTTGGATTGCACAGAACACCAGAGTCGGAGTACAGAAAATATTATCCTAATGAGGTCCTTTACAATGGGGCTCAAATAAACAGGATCGACAACTTCATTATAAAACTGACTCGTGGTCACACTGCAAGAGCGATGACCTCGACCAATGGCCTAATTTTTGGGGCTTATTACCCCAACACTGAATATATGGAGAAAACGCGCTTCAGTGGATTTGTCCTACCGGAGGCTTTCCTCTATTTTAATATGGTAGGGTTGATTCAGGATAGATTGGCGGTTGCGCTAATCTACCACGTCTGCCGTAAGTCCGTGGAACGACGGCTCCTTTACAACCGAGACGTCACCGCAGCAGGCGGAGAAGCTGTAGAGCTCCTCCGGTTCAGTAGGGCGGTTTCAGATCACGATGGTCGTGACGTTGTTAAAACGTCGAAAATGTTCTGGTGGTTGTCGGAGCAACAACATGAATTTGATATTGATAGCGAGTCGCCATTGGCTGGCTTACACAGGTTTAGCGTGTAAGTCTTAGGGTATAGGGGGTGGGCACAGTGGCAAACAAAAAAATCACAAAATCCGAAAAACAAAAAAAAAACAAAAAAACCTAAAATCAAAAAAAAAAAAAGTACAAAAACCCAAAAAAAAAAAAAAAAAAGATAAAAAAATACAAAAACCAAAAAAAAAAAAAAACTAAAAGCTACTGTGGCTGCTCTAGTTTTAAGTAGATTTAAGTAGTTTTAATTAGTTTTAAGAAAACACAAAAAAAAAAAATGATCTTGAAAACTAAGTTTTTTAAAAAATTTTCTTAGTTTTAACTAGTTCTAGTTTTTAATTCATAAGGTATTTTAAGGCCGAAAGGCATTAGTAGTAAGATATTGAATAATTTAGAGTACCCGCCTAGGGTCAGTAAGTTAATTAAGTTATTATATAAGCTAGTTTTACACATTTTTAGTAGCATGTAAGTAGATATAAGAAAAGTTAAATAAAAATGAATTGAAAATGAAAATGAGGAGTCTATACCATTTTGAGAGTTTGATTTCTACACTTAGGTTCAACTCCTACCCGTGACTAAAAATAATTTTTTTTTTTTCTTTTTTTATATCTTTTAATATGAATTGTGCAGCGGGTAAGTGCCTCGACTCGAACTCACCTCTGTTTGCTTGCTATGGGCCATGTGGAAATGTTTCTTTTGCCAAATGTATTGGCTCCAACAATGCTTTATTGGATAAAATTAGAGCATCGAAAATCCTCTGTTGGTACTGTGAAAACTGTAAGAAGATTTCCTTATCCCATTTAGGTGTAAAAATGTCTAATTTTAAATTAGAAATTGAGAAACTCTCGAAAGGCTTCGAAACGCTTCATAAAGTTTTTAATGAATCGGTTTCAAACTTAGCGTCATTTTCTTCCCCTATTGGCTCTGTTGATATATCTACTTCAACAGATGACTTAAAGCTGCTGACTTTGAATAAACCCCAAGCTACGAAGGAATTAAGTGAACAATCCACATCGTCAGTTAGTTTGAACCCTGCCTCCGTCTTAAATAAGGGTGTGATAGCATTGCTTCCACTAAACAGAGTTGAAACACCCCGAAAGACCTTTAAACCAAATATGTTGGAGTAGCTCCTTCAGGGGTTTCTGCTTTTATGGCTGCTGAAGTCCACCGTTGATTCTGTCCTTCGAATTCATCCGCTGGAGCATTTACACGAAAGCTCTCGTAGACCACTGAGATTCATGCAGTCAGTCATAGTTCGCAGAGCAATTATAGTGTTGACCGATCACAATTCTTTTGTTCCGGACTCCCTTGTCAACACTCGCACCTACTAGTTTAGCAGGTCAGCTCTGGACGGAGCATCCCAGGTCCCAGTGGATACCGCTTGGAGGTATAGTAAGCACAATTGACGTGTACTATAAGTTACAGCATCTGGGCGCCGCCAAGTTGGCACCAATCAGAGCCTACCCGAATAGTACAACGCCCATCCACCTCGTGGACATCTTTCACAAAATAAAGAAAAAGAAGTCAGCAGGAGTCGACGGCATACCCAATGTTGTGCTGCGAAACCTCCCTTCGGAAGCGGTGGACATATACACCACGTTGTTCAACAATGCGCTGAATAATGCATATTATCCAGTGCGTTGGAAGACGGCAGTGGTCCATCCTCTCTTTAAAAAAGAGAAGGATGGTTCCAATCCAGCAAATCTCCGGTCAATTAGTCTTCTCCCGAGTATCAGTAAGGTATTCGAGAAAGTTCTCAATAGAGCTCTGTCCACATGGGCTGAGGACAAACATATTATTCCAGAAAATCAGTTCGGTTTTAAGGCGGGCCATGATACCACACATGTCGCATCTAAACTAGTATCAGATATTCAATGGAACAAAGCTAAAAATCAGTGTACGGGTGCATGTCTGGTTGACTTGGAGAAGGCTTTCGATACCGTTTGGTTAAACGGTCTTTTCTATAAATTGATCAGATATGGCATGAGTAAACCACTGCTTTATATTCTGAATGACATGCTTCATGGTAGAACGTTTGTTGTGAAGAGTTGCAACATAACTTCTACCAGAACTTTTAAAATACAGAACGGTCTACAACAGGGGGCGGTGAATTCGCCTATTTTATTTAGCATTTTCACCGGCGATATAATTGGTTCTCTTCACCATGCTATAGCGTACGCCGACGACCTTATTGCGTACAGAACAGGTCCAAAGATCGAAGTCATCAGAATACTTTTGCAGCGTGACTTCCGATAAGATCCAGCAATATTGCGATGACTGGAAGTTGAAAATCAACGTCCAGAAATCGGAAACAATTGTGTTTAGAACCTCTTTGGCTCGGGCCTCATGGGATACGAGAAAGAACTGGCGAAAGCTGGTGATCGTTGATCTACATGGCCACCCACTGCCAAACAAAGTAGTAGTCAAGTACCTTGGCATCTGGCTAGATCAGTATCTATATTTTAACAAACATATGGATGCAGCTCTGGCCAGGGCTAGGGGAGCTTTTGCTCTGACAAGGCGACTGTTTCACAGCAGTCAACTTGATAGCAGAGTGAAGGTGATTTGCTACATGGCCCTCATAAGGCCAATGATTGTCTATGGGTGCCCCGTGTGGTTCAATGTTACAGCGTCTCAAATGGAAAAGATTCGGGTGTTTGAGAGACAGTGTCTGCGTACCTGTCTTGGATTGCACAGAACACCAGAGTCGGAGTACAGAAAATATTATCCTAATGAGGTCCTTTACAATGGGGCTCAAATAAACAGGATCGACAACTTCATTATAAAACTGACTCGTGGTCACACTGCAAGAGCGATGACCTCGACCAATGGCCTAATTTTTGGGGCTTATTACCCCAACACTGAATATATGGAGAAAACGCGCTTCAGTGGATTTGTCCTACCGGAGGCTTTCCTCTATTTTGATATGGTAGGGTTGATTCAGGATAGATTGGCGGTTGCGCTAATCTACCACGTCTGCCGTAAGTCCGTGGAACGACGGCTCCTTTACAACCGAGACGTCACCGCAGCAGGCGGAGAAGCTGTAGAGCTCCTCCGGTTCAGTAGGGCGGTTTCAGATCACGATGGTCGTGACGTTGTTAAAACGTCGAAAATGTTCTGGTGGTTGTCGGAGCAACAACATGAATTTGATATTGATAGCGAGTCGCCATTGGCTGGCTTACACAGGTTTAGCGTGTAAGTCTTAGGGTATAGGGGGTGGGCACAGTGGCAAACAAAAAAATCACAAAATCCGAAAAACAAAAAAAAAACAAAAAAACCTAAAATCAAAAAAAAAAAAAGTACAAAAACCCAAAAAAAAAAAAAAAAAAAGATAAAAAAATACAAAAACCAAAAAAAAAAAAAAACTAAAAGCTACTGTGGCTGCTCTAGTTTTAAGTAGATTTAAGTAGTTTTAATTAGTTTTAAGAAAACACAAAAAAAAAAAATGATCTTGAAAACTAAGTTTTTTAAAAAATTTTCTTAGTTTTAACTAGTTCTAGTTTTTAATTCATAAGGTATTTTAAGGCCGAAAGGCATTAGTAGTAAGATATTGAATAATTTAGAGTACCCGCCTAGGGTCAGTAAGTTAATTAAGTTATTATATAAGCTAGTTTTACACATTTTTAGTAGCATGTAAGTAGATATAAGAAAAGTTAAATAAAAATGAATTGAAAATGAAAATGAGGAGTCTATACCATTTTGAGAGTTTGATTTCTACACTTAGGTTCAACTCCTACCCGTGACTAAAAATAATTTTTTTTTTTTCTTTTTTTATATCTTTTAATATGAATTGTGCAGCGGGTAAGTGCCTCGACTCGAACTCACCTCTGTTTGCTTGCTATGGGCCATGTGGAAATGTTTCTTTTGCCAAATGTATTGGCTCCAACAATGCTTTATTGGATAAAATTAGAGCATCGAAAATCCTCTGTTGGTACTGTGAAAACTGTAAGAAGATTTCCTTATCCCATTTAGGTGTAAAAATGTCTAATTTTAAATTAGAAATTGAGAAACTCTCGAAAGGCTTCGAAACGCTTCATAAAGTTTTTAATGAATCGGTTTCAAACTTAGCGTCATTTTCTTCCCCTATTGGCTCTGTTGATATATCTACTTCAACAGATGACTTAAAGTTGCTGACTTTGAATAAACCCCAAGCTACGAAGGAATTAAGTGAACAATCCACATCGTCAGTTAGTTTGAACCCTGCCTCCGTCTTAAATAAGGGTGTGATAGCATTGCTTCCACTAAACAGAGTCCTCCTTCAAAGCGAAAGACTCTGAGAAGCAATTCTAAAAAGGTGAACAGCGTCTCAGTCCCACTAGAACAAACTGATGTAGTTGATATGGTTGCAAATAGTTCACCATCAGTAAGTAACGATTTGGATGCTGTTCCCTTAGAATCTATTACTCAAATAGAAGCAGTCCCCAAACCCAGATCCATTTTTGTATCTCGGCTGAGACCTGAGCTCATACCGAAGGATGTTTTGAATTATTTAGTTAAAAAGAAACTTATTCCTAGGGAAAACTTTATCAAATGTTCTAAAATAAGTAAATCTGATAGTTTTGTTTCGTCTTTTAAATTACTTGTCCCACCCTTATTGTTTGACTCTCAAATGTTCTAAAATAAGTAAAACTGATAGTTTTGTTTCGTCTTTTAAATTACTTGTCCCACCCTTATTGTTTGACTCTCTTCGTGACAGTAATCTGATTTATATGTGAATTCTCTCGTTTTCTCACATGATGTGTTTGCTTTGACGGAAACGTGGCTTAACCCAAGCCATTTGAATACCGAAATCCTCAGCCAAGAATTTTCCGTCTACCGTAAAGATCGGCATATAAACAAACCAGAAGCTGCTGGAGGTGGTGTTCTTATTGCGGTCAGGAACACGTTTATGTCATCTCCTATACACTTTCCGTTTGATTTGTCTATTGATGTTGTTTGTGTGAAAGTTTGTAAATTGTCCAAAAATATTTTATTCATAAATGTTTATATTGTCCCTTAAAGCTTAGCACCAGTTTATGCTGAGCTATGTCTTAATTTAGATTACGTCTTTTAAATATCCGATTTTGAAAGCCAGATTCTATTACTATGTGACTTTAATTTATCATACATTCAGTGGCTACCCTGACCATCTGATGATGGTTCCTTTCAAAAAGCTTCCCTATTTTCACCACAACAGGAGCTTTCCTGTTTAGACAACATAATTTCTTCTGAATTAGGGCAAGTAAGCTGTATTAGAAACTATCAAAGTCGTATGTTAGATTTAGTCTTTTCTTCGGACGCTATTAAGACAGTTGTAATTCAATCAAATTCCGGTATCACAAGAATAGATGACTTACACCTACCTTTAGATATATTTATTGAACTTAGCAATGTGATTGACGAAAATAGTAATCCATATGACTGTTCATATGCCTTTGACTTTCGAAAAGCGAACTTCGATTTGCTTTCGGATGAATTAAGCAGGGCTGGTATTGAAAATATATCAACTCTAGCCAATCTTGACGAAGCAGTCACTTGTTTCTACTCTATCTTAAAAGATTGCATGAATAAAACAATTCCGCTAAAATTGATTAAAAAAGAAAATTATTGCCAGCCGTGGTTTACCAAAGAACTGAAAGTTCTGCGGAATAAAAGAAACAAGGCCTGGAAAACTTATCTGACCACTCTTTCTCTAACTGACCACCAAGTGTTATAAGTCTTTTTGAAGACTTCAGAACGCTTTCTCAAAATCTTTACTCTAGCTATGTAACTCAAATGAGTTGCTCTCTTAAAAATGACCCAAAAAGCTTTTGGTCCTTTGTTAACTCCAAAAAGAAATCAGACGGCTATTCAGCAAATTTTATTTATAATAGCAATCTTTTGAAGGATACTCCTGACATATGCAATGCCTTTGCAAATCATTTTTGTGGTTCTTTTTGTAGTACCTAAATTTCTCAAAATTGATGAAAACTAAATTGAGTATTTAACTCACTGTTCTCAAGTAAAATTTAATAGTGTCCACATTCACAGTGATAGAATTATTCATTACCTTTCTTCTCTAAATGATGACTTTTCATCTGGTCCGGATATGATACCACCTATAGTTTTAAAAAAGTGTTCTTTACGCTTAGCCTTTCCTCTCAAATACCTTTTCAAGCTTTCTTTAAAGTCCGGAAAATTTCCTAGTTTGTGGAAGAAGTCTTTTATTACCCCTGTTTTCAAGAAGGGTGAAAAAATAGATATAAGAAACTACAGGCCAATTACAAAGCTCTAATGCATTCCTAAGCTGTTTGAACAGGTAGTCTGCGAAAGTTTATCATTCCTTGCAAGGAACATAATCTGTAATCAGCAACACGGATTTATGCAAAGTCGATCGACAGCTACTAATCTTCTCTCATTTTATCAGAAATGCTCTAATACACTCGAAAAGGGGTATGAATTAGACTGCATTTACACTGACTTCTTTAAGGCCTTCGACCAACTTTCTCATAATATTATATTATATAAGCTAAAAGCATTTGGATTTCCACCAGTATTTATTGTTTGGATAAGTTCATACTTAAAAAATAGGTCTTATCAAGTCAAATTCTTTCAGTGGTCTTTTTGGTGTGCCACAAGGGAGTCACCTTGGTCCATTGCTTTTTATTATTGCAATAAATGATGTGATTTCTTGCATATCATACAGCGATATTCTAATTTTTGCTGACGACATGAAGATTTTGAAATCTATTGAGAATTCGTCAGATCGCAATTTATTACAAAAAGATATCGACAGTTTCGTTATGTGGTGTTCTACAAACGGTCTTAGTTTGAACCCTACCAAATGTCAAAGTATGACGTTCTCACGCAAAAGGATTCCCTCCATTGCAAATTATTCAATATCTCAGCAATCATTATCTCAAGTCTCGAATTTCCGTGACCTTGGTGTCATTTTTAGTACTAACCTTGAATTCAATGAACACATCAACCTCATAACAAGTAAACCAAATTCAATGCTTGGGTTTATAAAGAAATGGGCAAAAGAATTTAACGACCCCTATGTTACGCTTTCCTTATACATCTGTCATGTTCGTCCGTATCTCGAGTATGCTTCTCAGGTTTGGTCACCTCTATATGAAGTTCATAAATCTCGTATTGAGGCAGTACAACACAGATTCATACGTTTTGCCCTGAAAGGTTTTCCCTGGGAAGATCCTTTTAATCTCCCCCCTTATGAAAATCGTATTCGTCTTTTAAGTCTTCAACCACTCTCACAAAGACGGACCAACAATGATTTTGTATTTTTCCATCAACTTATAACAGGTTCGATTGATGCTCCCGACTAGCTCTCCTACATAGGATTCAACTATCGCGGAGGATCTCACCAACTACGTAATCTAGAGTTTTTGCATTGCTACCACCACAGAACTAACTATGGCATGCATGAGCCGATAGCTCGCATGAGTAGGTTATACAACTCTAACCCTTTTACTTCAGATTTCAATGTTAGTAAAAGTAGTTTAAAATTAAAACTGAAACCCAGTGCTCCACAAGCATGATTTCTGTTTTGTATTTAATTTGTATTTAATTTATTAGTTAATTTTAGCTTATTTTACTTGTATTTTTTTTTTTTTTTTTTTATTTACTTTCAATAATGTTTTTAAAGTTTGATTTTGTTTTATCGATGTAGTAAAAGTTAATTATGTTAAATGTTATGTCCTTGTTCGAATACGTTCTTTTGTGCTTGTGTTGGCGTTTTTACTAACCACTAACACTTGCATTAATGATGAAGAGCGTAGATAAGTGCGTACATATGAGCTTGCTCTAAGATAAGTACCGCTTAAAACTAAAACAAAGCGAATTAGGAAAAATATTGATCGCTTTTACTTCTTTCGAATTGAACAATGATATTCCGATCGATTTTGAGAAGCTTTTGAAATAACTCCAAGATAATATAACTTTTAAGGCTTTCGCGGTTGTTTATTGACATTTTAAATTTTATGATTTCGGATTAGCCGCGTTAATATTAGAAATATATAAAATGAGTGCACTACTGTACTCACCCCGAACGTTTCGCTTCAAGTTACATTGAGCGTGGTCACCGGGAAACTGCTTTATGAAGTGTTATTCTCTTCTTTGACTACGCAAGTTGTAGCGGTGCGTAGACGGTTCTATTTGAAGCTGTTGTTGTTGCTGAGTAAAAGATTGGGAGCAAACAGTGCTCACTATATCGCTGGATGTTTTAATGGCTATCTGAATAGGCCGTGCGATGTTGATGACGGGGTCCCATGTACGCGACAATTTTATGCTGTCATCGCGATTGAAATTTTGATGGCGTTTTATTTCAATCGCTTCGCGTATAAGCCGAGGGATATAATGAGGCTCGTGAGCTAAAACTTTAGCTTGATCGAAGTGAACCCAGTGATGTTCGCCTGGATTGTCTAGGATGTGCTCGACTATTGCCGACTTTTCCCGCTTTTTTTTTGCTGACAGCACTTATGTGTTCTTTTAAGCGGGTGGCAACACTTCGTTGGGTTTGTCCCACATAAGAAGACCCGCAGCTGCAAGGGACTAGATAGACACCCGGAATCTGTAAAGGAAAGTGGTCCTTTGGTGTTTGGAGGTAGTCTTTCACCTTTTTTGGTGGTAAAAAGATGGATTTTACACCGTACCTCTTCAACACTTTCCCAACTTTATCCGTTACGCCTTTTACGTAAGGGAGAAAAGCTTTCTTCTCTTCCTCATCCCTTTCCCGTGGCAACCTTGGCTTCCATGTTCTTTGCCTTTTGGAATACCCATTCGCTTCAAGGACGTTGTCCACGAAAGTAAGTTCAGCGGTGATGGTAAGACGAACGAAAACACCATCAAAAAGCAATGTAAGTAGAGATGAAATGGTTGCTTTGAGTGCGTTTGGAATACCCATTCGCTTCAAGGACGTTGTCCATGAAAATAAGTTCAGCAGTGATGGTAAGACGAACGAAAACACCATCAAAAAGCAATGTAAGTAGAGATGAAATGGTTGCTTTGAGTGCGTTGCGTAAAGATGAGAACATTTTTATTCTTTCTGCTGACAAAGGCAATGTGACTGTTGTCGTCAATAAAAGTGATTATTTCGCCAAGATGAATGTTTTGGTTGAAGACACACGCACATATTTACCTGTGGATTACGATCCCACACCCCGTGTGTTAAGAAAGACAACAAAGCTCATCAATGACAACAAAAATATTTTAACATCGAAAAGATTAATTCCTTCGTGTACGCAACCACCAAAATTGTATGGACTGCCAAAAATACACAAGGAGGGGATTCCTATGCGTCCAATTGTCAGCCAAATTAATGCGCCGTGCTATCTGTTATCAAAGCATTTGGTGGAAGTTTATAAACCATTGATTAGCTCGACATACAGCGTTAAAGATTCCGCACATTTTGTGTCCATTTTAGGTGGCTTAAAACTCGAAGTAGATGAAGTCATGGTGAGTTTTGATGTTGAGTCGCTTTTTACGAATGTGCCAGTACAGGAGGTGATTATTGTCATTCGTAAACTTATGTCAACTGCCGGTATCAATGCAAACTATATGCCACTTTTGGAGTTTTGTCTGTCTTCAGGTTATTTTTGTTTCAATAAACAATTTTATCTACAAATAGATGGAGTGGCCATGGGCTTACCTTTAGCTCCTTTGGTTGCAGATTTGTGGATGGAAGATTTTGAAACAAAGGCCTTGAGTAGTGCTGCCGAAAAACCCAAAGTCTGGTTGAGATATGTGGATGACACATTTTGCATCCTCAAAAGTTCCACCGTAGTGAGTTTCCTGGAACATCTTAACTCGCAACATCCAAAAATGAAGTTTACGATGGAAAAAGAGAACAATAATTCCATTGCATTTCTGGATGTGAAAGTAACAAGGAACATGAATGGCACATTAGGACACACAGTCTATAGAAAGAGCACCCATACAAATAGATACCTGCATACTACTTCCCATCACCATCCGGCAAACTTGAGGTCTGTTGTGTCTACGTAAGTTCAGCGAGCACATAATATGTGATAATGACCACCTCGCCGCTGAACTTACTTTCGTGGACAACGTCCTTGAAGCGAATGGGTATTCCAAAAGGCAAAGAACATGGAAGCCAAGGTTGCCACGGGAAAGGGATGAAGAAGAGAAGAAAGCTTTTCTCCCTTACGTAAAAGGCGTAACGGATAAAGTTGGGAAAGTGTTGAAGAGGTACGGTGTAAAATCCATCTTTTTACCACCAAAAAAGGTGAAAGACTACCTCCAAACACCAAAGGACCACTTTCCTTTACAGATTCCGGGTGTCTATCTAGTCCCTTGCAGCTGCGGGTCTTCTTATGTGGGACAAACCCAACGAAGTGTTGCCACCCGCTTAAAAGAACACATAAGTGCTGTCAGCAAAAAACAGCGGGAAAAGTCGGCAATAGTCGAGCACATCCTAGACAATCCAGGCGAACATCACTGGGTTCACTTCGATCAAGCTAAAGTTTTAGCTCACGAGCCTCATTATATCCCTCGGCTTATACGCGAAGCGATTGAAATAAAACGCCATCAAAATTTCAATCGCGATGACAGCATAAAATTGTCGCGTACATGGGACCCCGTCATCAACATCACACGGCCTATTCAGATAGCCATTAAAACATCCAGCGATATAGTGAGCACTGTTTGCTCCCAATCTTTTACTCAGCAATAACAACAGCTTCAAATAGAACCGTCTACGCACCGCTACAACTTGTGTAGTCAAAGAAGAGAATAACATTTCAAAAAGCAGTTTCCCGGTGACTACGCTCAATATAACTTGAAGCGAAACGTTCGGGGTGAGTACAGTAGTGCACTCATTTTATATATTTCTAATATTAACGCGGCTAATCCGAAATCATAAAATTTAAAACTCCAAGATAAATTTGTATTCCAAAAAATTAGAGCCAAAACTCAATCAAGCATTTTCCAAACTAAAGAAATTGATTTTGTAATTTGGAAGAAAAAAAAGCGCATTTAAAAATATTTTTGACTAAAATTATATCAAAATCACAGATTTCATGAACTGTTTTGGTTTTTCATATTCAATCAAGCTTTTTCCAAACCTAAAAACTAATTTTGTATTTGAAAAAGTATAGAAAAAAGTTATTAGAATTTTAGTTGTAAGAAGCGCATTCAAAAAAATTTTTGACTAGTACCAATATAAAAGAATTAACCAACTGTTTTGGCTTTCGAAATTCAATCAAGCTTTTTTCAAACCAAAAAAACTCAATTTGTAATTTGGAAAAGTATAGAAAAAAGTTATTAGCATTTTAGTTTTGTTGTTCAGTTGCTGCTAATAGAAGATATAGCGTCTCACCTGTATTAAGTTTTTTTTTTTCATTTTTTAGCAAAACTATCGTTTTCTAAATTCAGAAATTCAGTTTTCCAGATTTTTCCAAATTGTCCCCGATTGATTGACAAAAAAAATTTCTTGATTTCATTGCCAGCTCTGCAAAGTCTACGCCAAATTTTAGAAGGTTAATAACTTTTTTTAGGACCTTCCAAACAGCGAAAACTGTTTTCAAAATGTTTTCCAAATTATTTGAACAAGACAAATCGAATTTCGTGCTATAGCGCTGCCAAGTTGA